>VMDO01011695.1:0-65577 GCA_007922755.1 Pedetes capensis
CATCTGTTTTTAGGTCACCTTTTCTTCTTTATCTTACTTTTAGATTGAGTTATGTACAAATGATCCTATTTTATCTCCTTTTTTCAGTTATAGCTACAACTCTTTGTTATTTTAGTGGTTTCTTTAAAGTTCATAGAACACATCTTTATCTGTCATAATCTACCTTCAAGTAATATCAAACCACTTCATGTATAGTAGAAATCTTTGTAATAGTGAAATCTATGTATCTCTGGATTTTAAACTCCGTGTGCTAGGTTAAGGTATTTGCTAGGCTATGCCCAGTTACCTTATTCTTGGGTCATGATCTAGAGAGTCAAGGCAGAAATCTGGGACAATAGGGCTCTTTTCATTCACTTCTCCTCTGTCAGAGATCAACATCCTTTGTTAGCTGATGTGCTGTCTCGCAAATCATTGTTCCATGTCGGCTACTTGTTTTATTTTATTTGTTTTATTTAAGTAGGAGGATTTAGCTTCTGCTTACTCTATCTTGACAGAAGCAGAATCTCACAGTGTTGTTTTTATGTGAACTTTGTGGACATCATGCCAGAGTTAAACTGCTTATCCTTTCAAGAAAGTGTCTGTTGTGGTCCAGAGAGGATTAGAAAATCAAGCCTACATGGTATGTGTTAGGCCTTTCCTTTTAGAAAGATCCTGTGTATGCACTGGACCCTATACAAACATGGCAGATGTTGGTGTATGATGGTAGAAACCATACTCCAGAAAGGGGTGATTGGAACAAAGAGATTTTATTAAGTGAACACTTACTGTCTATTCTACTTATATCTTTTTGTGAAGAATCTATTACCATGAAATCCCACATTTCATATTTACCAAATAAACAACTCTACAGCAAAGGCAAAGAGAATTGGAGAGGAGAAAGGGCATTGGATTCTTAAAGAATCATAGTCTTAGATTCTGGAGACTCCTCAAGAATAATCCCATGCCTTTAGGAAATTAAGATAGCCTAATTTTATTATGTTCTGGCAACTCTGAGTGTTAAGGGACTTATTTAGGGTCCTTAAAAAGGCTTGGTTCCCTCTTCAAGTGTACCAGACAGCTGCTTTTGCAATGCTTGTCTATAGCATACCTTCTCTTGCTCCCTGTACTGTCTTTGGGGTAATGCTCCATCCCATGGCTCTGCCTGTCCCCTGACTAGCTGGTGGCATGTCTCCTAAAGGCTTTCAGTGTATTCTGACTCTCTGAGAGAGGACAAAACATTTCCCTCTAAAGTTTCTCTAGGCAGGCTTTAAAGCTACACAATTAACAATTTCCCTGTTCATTTTCTGTCCCTTTGTGGTCTTGGCCTCTGATGGTGGATGGATGGCTGTATCATAACACTCTCCCTACACCATTTGTCATGTCCTGGCACAATGACAGCAGCATCTCTGTTTCTAGAAGGCCAGGAGTTAGAATGTCAGGGAGGGAAACTAAATAACTCTTACCCTTAGGACATAGTTCCTTCTTCAGAGAGCTACAGGCCAATGAAGGCTGGTGTGAGGCCATTGAGCTATTGAAGCATGGAACATTTGTACCAGTACAGAATGTGACTGTGAAGGCTTTATTACGGCCATGCCTGGTCTTAGGAAATTTGTTTGGAAAAATGACCTGGAAGCTTAGCAAACGGTTGACTTTGTCCTCCTTCCCAAAGCAGTGAGCTACAGTGCTCTGGCATATTCCGGTGAGGTACTGTCTATAACAGGGGATTCTGGATAGCCAAGAGCAAGTGGAGTTAATGGGACAAATGGTTTGTTATGGAGGACAACAATAACAATGACATTTACAACAAATACTTTTTTAGAGATTACTGTGAGACAGTCTTAAGTCTTGTAGGTATACAGGGTGCTCATTCTTAACCCAAAAAGCCAAATCCAGAATGCTCTGAAATCCAAAACTTTTTGAGTTACTGAAATCATGCTGTAGGTGGAAAATTCCACACCTGACCTCATGTGATAGGTTGCAATAAAAATGTAGGTACAGTAAAAATATTATATAAAATTATATTTAAGCTATGTGTATAAAATATACATGAAGCAAATGAATTTTGTATTCAGACTTGTATTAATGCATAAGCTATCTCCTTATGTAAGTGTAAATATTCCAAAATCTGAAAAAAAAAACATTTAAAATTGGGAACACTCTTGATCTCAAACATTTCAGATAAGGGATGCTCAGCCTGTATTGCCTGCAGCCATAGCCCTGTGGCATCTGACCCCATCAGATCTCGGAAGCTAAGCAGGGTCGGGCCTGATTAGTACCTGGATGGGAGACCACCTGGGAACACCAGAAGCTGTAGGCTTGGGAGAAGGACCTGGCAACCCCCTCCCAAAAATCGATCTGCCATTGAAAACCCTATGAACAGCAGAGAAGCACTGACAATAGTGTTTCTCCTGTTGTACAGAGGGTCACTATGAGTCGGATACCGACTTGATGGCACCTAACAACAACAACAGCCTGTATTATATTATTGTAGACTTGCAATAGTCTTCAAGGAAAGTATTGTTATAATCTCTGTTATAGATGAGGACCAATGACATACACTGCATTGCTTAATTTACAAGTAGTGGGACTGGGATTCAAATCCTGTCACTCTGACTCCTAACCTTAATGCCACCCTCCCTTTGACCAAGACTATAAAGTGTCTCTATCAAATCACAACATGGGGAGAAGTTAGGCTTTAGGCAACAGAAGGGTAGATTTCAATATCAGAGCAAAGGGGAGAAATGCCTTTTTCCACAGTGAAATGAGTGTTTAAGAAATGGTCCAGATTCAGTACTCTGGGGATTTCTGTGGGCTTCTTTTTCTAGTCTCCCTTGATTTATACTCACCCATATGATTAGTTCTGGCTGATGAAATATGGGCAGAAATACTATGGGCCACACTGGATAAGTAATCATATGATTCCCTATGTTTCTTTCCCCCTGTCTACTAGTTGTTGACAATTTTGGAAGACAATCTCAAAGTCATAATGAGGTGGAATCATAAAAGAGCAGCCTGGATCCCTGAATCACTGCTTGGAGGAGAGCTACCCATCAACCCACATAGAAGTTGCAAAGTGCTAGGAACTGAATTGCTCACTCGAATTCCTATGTTGCAGTTCAAACTCCCAGTGTGACTATATTTGAAGATAGGGTCTTTAGAGAAGTAATTAAAGTTAAATAAGGTAATAAAGGTGGACCCCTGGTCTCATAGGATTAGTGTCCTCATAGGAAGAGGCAACAGAGACCTTTTTCTCTTTTCTCTCTCCTCATGTGCACACTCTGAGGAAAGGACATGAAGAGAAGGTCAAAAAGTATCCATCTTCAAGCCAGGAAGAGAACTCTTGCCAGGAGACTGCCCTGTTGGTGTTAGATCTGGGACTTTTAGCCTCCAGAACTGTGAAAATAATGAGTCTCCATTGTTTAAGCCACCTAGTCTATGGCATTTTATTATGGTAGTCCAAGATGACTAAGAGTGAACAAGAAATAAACTTGTACTCCCTTCTCCACTAATATTTCACTGTATTATCACAGCAAAAAAGAACTTCCCCTGGTTAAATGTCCTTGCTTCCCATTGTCCTTTCTGTTCAAATACCCTTTCTCTTGGTAGAGGAAGGTCTATTTGGGTCTTATAAGGAGAGACATTCCCTGACCAGATGGGAAGAACTGTTTTCTTTGTTGTTCAATCTTTATCCAGTCTTTAGTAGACTCTGCAGGTGGAGACAAGAGAAGTACAAAGTGTGTGTTTGTGTGTGTGAGGTTGGGGTTCTTAGTTTTCTATGTAAAATGATGGAGTATCATTGTGTGATCTCTTGGGGCTTTTGAACCTCCATCAGTGATTTGTAGTCACAGACTAGCATGTTAAGTCATTTTTTGGCCACTTGGAATTTTAGTGGATGCTTGAAGTGTGAGAAAAATGTGGGGCAAATGCCTTCTCATTTTAAGGTGATGTACTACCCCACCTACAAACTGATGTAAGAGGAGAGTGACCTCAAAATATTCTAGCAGCTTTAGCTCATCACTTACCTCTAGGGCCTAAAGGAAAAGAGGTAGAAAGAGGAGGAGGGAGGGTAAGGATCCTTTGGGGAAAACTGTCAACCCCTGGTGAGTTGTCCCCTCACACGTGGGGTAGGAAGGGAGATGAAAGCCTCTCTTTCTGATCAAGAGGACCACTCACGAGCCTTATGTATGTTCTCAGGTCTTTGGTGGACCCAAAGGCTGGACTCTGTTGGTCAGCTCTGGTGGAGGCAGCAGAGAGAAAAGAATTCAGCTGCTATGGGAATGGCCTATCCTTCCAGGGTGTGACCAGGCCCAGGATGGATATCTATAGCCAAGCAAAAGAAGTTCTAAGGCAGAAGAGACCTGTACTGGGCCCAGCTGCCCAAGAAGGCCTGCTGGAGAGCTGAGGAGTGGAGAGGACTCACGGGTGAGCTGCAAAGTGCCAAGGACTGAGGGAGTGTAGCTGGCTACAGGAAACATTACTCTTATAAAGGAATGTAGGGTTGAGGGGTGCACAAAACACCTCAGGAAGGAAAGACTTAGCTTTGTACATTCCCTATATCCAAAGAACATCAGTGGTGGATTGTACCTGTGTCATGCTAGGAGCTCCTTGCCAGACTTCTTCTTCCCCTTCCTCCCTCCTGCATTTGGTCCTGAGGTCACAAATTAGAGTGAAAGAGGCAGGGAGGAAGGAGTAAAAGGAAATACCTGAGTTTCCAGGAGGTGGACATGATCAGCAAAGTTGTAGGTTGGAGGAAATTTTAGAATTTTATTATTACACGAAATTAGACTTTCTACTGTCCCTCTCCAAAGCAGATATTTGCTTTTAATCTGAGAGTTAACAAAAAGTTAGAACACTTGTTGGATATTCATTTAAGACCAGAGAGGAATATGCCACAGAATGGGTTGAAAGGAGATTCTGTGGCAAGGAATTTAGTTCTTTTTGCTTGTACCCTCTTGAGGCTGGTTCATTCAGTAAATCAGTTATGTGCATATAGTGCTTCAATTTTCAAAATTTACTCAAAGGCCTTATCTATTTGATACCTACCTATCTATTGTCTGGTTGGATGTACATAATCTGCACATTCCCTATTTTGAGCTAGAATATCATTTATGTGTTTTTCCTTGACAGGGTTCAAATGTGGCCACTGCCACCTGGGCTAGCTCCACAAAGCCATGGGTACTTGCTACTTCTGCCCTGTACTCAGAGGATGCAGCCCACCTGCAGATATAGAAGATTCCTGGGGAGGGTTCTTGGTGCTGTGGAAGCTCACTCTGTGATATCCCTGGATGTCTAGAAAAAAGACAGTGCTGTGCACCCAGACACTCAGAATTGTTTTGGGCAGAGGGATGTTTTCATACTGACAAGACTTTCCCTAAGGCTTATTGTCATTGTCCCCCACTCGTGACCCCACTATCCTAGACCCCACTATATCCGTGCAGCAAAACCAGCCTCCCCCTCATTCCCCTGGTATGTCCTGCACTCACCCACTTCTGAGGTTTTTCTTGAGCTCATCTCTGTGCCTTGCACACCCTGCCGCAGAGACACACCTTGGTTCAAGTTATGAACTTGTTCCCAAGTCATATTAAATTCCCAATACTCCCCTCCAACCCAGAAGCCTTTCCCAGTGTCTCACATGAGAGTTCTGTCCATAGTCCTACTGTGCATTGTTTGTGTCTCTGTGGTTGCCATTATCATGACCTATCGGGATCATCATTTGTAATGGTTTCTGTCTCTTTTACTAGTTTATGAGCTCTCAAAGTACAGAGGTATGGCTGCCCCCATTTCTATATCATCTCTGTGGGTACTCCCTATCTGTTAAATGGAATTCAATGACAAATTATCATTTGTAGGTAAATTCTGAAGGATATATGATCTAACATGCCCCAGACCACATTTAGTTAAATAAAGTGAGGTTTGAGCCTCTCCACTGGAATCTTTCATGACCTGTGTGGATCCATAGAAAATCTGAGTCTGAAATTCTTTACATTCATTGCTGAGCCTCATGAACTATAGTCCTTTGTGATCCTAGAGGACCAGATACATGCCTCCCGGTTGGAAAAAGAGTGGGGAGATTGGTGATTGGTTAATATCCTCTACAGTCATGTTTATTCCAAGTAAAGACAGAGCAAATTAATTGAGGGAAAAAAGGCCAGATTGAGGAGGGTAGTTCCAGGTCTTCATAATTCTGGATTAGCAAGGTTCCTTGATATCACAGAGGACAGAATCGTGTCTTAGGCCACATAAATGGTCCCCAGTAGGTAAGCAGAGGAGTTGGGGAGTTCAACTCAAGCTGACAAATAGCACAGCTTAAGGATGAGTGAAGGAATGATTTTGAGCAAAGTGATATTTAGGGTGACCTGTTTGTCAAGGATGATGCTTTTTCTCCTTTTACTAAGGGTCAGAGGAGGGATGAGATGTGGATCTTCCATCCAGCATAGGAGAGGAAGTATGTGTGAACACGGCAGCATCTACAGTAATTTTGCACCAGCTGTGTTTGTACCCTGCTTTGGGTGCAGGGGGTGCTGAAGAGAGGGTGGCTGGCAATCTACCAGAGTACATGGCTTCACCTTTAACAGGGTCAGCCTCTGCTATTTTGCTTGTTTTCTGGTTCTGATCATTTTTCTCTTCTGCTTTTTATTCCCTCCCCCCCAGACCTTTTGGGACCCAATGATTTTTGATTAATTTATTTACCATCGTTGGGTGATTGATGCTGTTTGGGGCTGGTACTTTGTAACTTTCCAATTCTTCTAGTTGTCAGTGTGACAGCTCCCTGATGATGGATTAGACCCTGTCCCTTGCTCTTTTTATTCTCCCTGTGTGCCAAGGCTCTTGGTTTTCAGCACATATAAATATTCCTAAATGTAGATTTAATGATTGAGAGCACCCAACAAAATCCAGAAAGATCTATGATACTTTCATACTCCTTTACTTTTACACTGAAACTTAATGCATTGTGTTTTTTTTTCTTGTTCTATTTTCAATTTTGGCAATCTCTTTCCCTTTTTGGAATCCCCTAAGCTATTTTCCTGTTCTTCTCATATTTTTTTCTCTGTGCATGATTCACCTTTTTTACCTTCTCATTTTCTATCCATCTCATCGGTTTAGGTAAACTCACTTTCCTCTGTGCATGCATGAGTTTGGGATGGTGGTGAGAAAGGGTACTTACATTTAAGTCCTTATTATTTGTCTCATAATATAGAAGGCACTTTTCTATTAAATTCATAAATATTTATTGAGGATTTATTATGTTCCAGAAAAACTCAGAGAACCTCCACATAAGGTAGTCACTTTTATTTTTATTTCATAGACAAGCTGAGGCTGTGGGAGGGTAATCAATATGTTTGAAGTTGTACAGCTAGGAAATGATAGAGGAAGGATGTGAGCTCAGTCTTTCTAGCTTTATGAATTTGTATTATTTTTCATGACACTATTCTGAAGGTGACCAAGGACAGATGAAGGAAATCCTAGACCCTCAAAATTTGGGAGGAACTGGTATTGGTTCATTTCGCATTACTATAACAACATATCTGAGGCAAGTTAACTTATAAAGGAAAGTTTTATTTTTACATATGGTTCTGGTCCAGTTTTGAGGGCCTATATCTAATGATGGCCTTTTTGCTGGCAAAGTCCAAGGAGGTGAGAACTTCACCTGGCAAGCGACAGGGGCCATGCATGTGTGTGTTTCTCTTCTAGTCTCTCTCCCTCTTATAAAGTTACCAGTATTCAAGTCACAAGTATGGGGGCTGCACCCTGATGACCTAATCAAATCCTAATCACCCCCTAAGGGCCCTACCATTGAGTTAGTTTCCACCTTCTTCATACCTAACACTGGGGATTAAACTTCAACACAAGACCCCTTTGGGGACACATTCAAACCATATCCAGACCACAGCAGAACCATAAACTTTCTCTACATAGTCAATTCTTTAACATAGGTAATTAGATGCCTGATTAGCCAGCTTCATAAAAATCATGTGGAATGCTGATTAAAATACAGGTTCCTGAGCTTTTCCACAGTTGTTAGCAAAGCCTGGTTTGACCCAGAACTTTGTATTTTTTGTTTGTGTTTTCAGTACTAGTGAACCCAGGGCCTCACACATGCTTGGCAAGTACTCTACCACTGAGCTGCGCCCCCAGCCCTTTTTAAAAATTTTTTAAATAATGGTCTCACTAAGTTATGAAGGCTGCCTCTGGTCTCGAATGCACAATCCTCTTGCCTCAGCTCTGTGAGTTGCTGGAATTATAGGTGTGTGCCCCTGAACCCAGCCTCGAACACTGCCTGTGTTATTCTGGTTCTCAGCCAGGTTAATGAACTGATGCAGGATTTTCCTTAACATTTTCATTGAGAGAATGAGAAGTGACATCCAGCCTCTGAGGTAGGGAGCACTTCCCATGTAGCACTTGCCATTAGTGGGCTATAGTTGTTAGGTGCCATTGAGTCTGATCCAACTCATAGTGACCCTAAGTACAGCAGAATGAAACACTACCCAACACTGTGCCACACACACAATCTTTTTATGTTTGAGTCCAATGTTGCAGTCACTGTGTTTCTTCTCATTTTGAGTTGTGCCACATCAGGGAAAGGAGGTCCCAGGGGCTTTACTCCATTCCGGTCATTAGGTTGACTCTGCTTTGAGGAGGCAACTCTTCTCCAGTCATTTCCTGAATGTCTTGAATGAGCCTGGGGGGCTCATTTTCCAGCACTATATTTAACAGTGCTTTGCTGCTATTCACAGGGTTTTCAATGGCTAACTGTTTTGGGAGTGGCCTGCTGGGTCCTTCTCCCTAGTTTGTCTTAGTTTGGAAGCTCAACTGAAACCTCTGCACCATGGGTGGCCCCGCTAGTATCTGAAGTGCCAGTGGCATAGCTTTCAGCATCACAGCAACAGGCAAAACTTCAGAGCACAACAAACTGATGACACGTGGGGGATTAGTGGGCAGCCCTATATAATTCTGGAAATCTCTTCCTCTCATTTATCTACCATCAGTGCCTGGTAGCTACAGTCTGTGATGCTTGTGATATAAATGTTAGGCACTACGTACTGCCAGAGACATACTAAACATTTTCAATCCAAAGTGCCACTCAGGTAGCACTATAACCCCCAGAGCTTAATATTATTATTATTCTCACTTTGTGGATAAGAACATTTTATCTGGAGACTCAAATAATGTCTATTTTATGTAGTCTATATTAGTTCTTAAGATATTTGCAGATAATATCCTTCCTAATCCATCTAATTTGGGAGAAGGACCTGGCAACCCCCTCTCAAAAATCAGTCTGCCATTGAAAACCCTATGCACAGCAGAGAAGCACTGACAATAGTGTTTCCCGTTGTACAGAGGGTCACTATGAGTCGGATACCAACTTGACGGCACCTAACAACAACAACAACAATCCATCTAAATTTTAATGATTAAATATGATTAAAAAATTTCTAGGTACTGACTTTTTCAAAGGCCAAGTGCTAATTTTGTAAAGATAAAGATCCTTTTCTTGCACTTATAGGGAAGACTCATGTGACTTTGAACTCTTACTTCTTGTATCAGCCTTGCCCCTTTACTGGACTTTTAGACCTTCTTTGGGGGAAGAACCTGTACATTGAGTATATGAGTGCTCAGTAAAGACAATTATGGATTGATCTGGGAACATGTCATCAAGCATTCCTTTTCCTCTCTGTGTTTCCTAGGCGAGTCAAGTGATTGAGATGGAAGAAAGGTATGAGGTTCTTCCCGGTTTACTGAAGCATATACCTTTGAGAGATCTCATGGATTTCTTTGGAGTTCCTGCATCTGTGATGTGAGGAATGTCTCCGTGGGATATAATAGCTACCTACATCCTAAGAAGAAGGTACTATAACATAGTAGGTTAAAAAATGCAGGTTTGGTAAGCAACACATGAGGGCATCCTTTCTCCCTCTATGACTTTTCCATGATCTTGAACCTATCCTTATTCTATGCCTTGACTTTTCCCATCGGCCAAATGGGAATACCAATTCTTTATTAGTTCCCAAGACTATATATAAGGAAAGTATTAGTTATTATTAATGTACCACAAACTTCTTGGTGACACTAGCTGCAGAAATATAGATCTTTCTTGTTTTAAACAAGTGATGCTAACAAAACCAAGGAATATTAAATTATGAATTTACCAAAGAGATAAATCATGGAGGTAGTTATTATTTAAATTGCAGAAATATTTCCCATTTTCAGCCCAGGGTTCCTTTACAAAGCAATCTGTCTTAAGCTTTTAAAAAAGTAATTCAATTTACAAAAATTTGATTTGCATGCAACTTTTTAGAAACATTTATCATGTAAAGTGAGACATCATCTGACTAAATTAGAGAATTTACCAATATGTTTTGGCTTAGGATGAATATCATTTCCTCCAAGAAAGTGAATATTGGCAAATTGAATCTCACTTCTCTCCTTCTCAAACTGAGACTATCCAAGTCCATTTTTGAAGCATCTGGTCTGAGAATTAGTAGTCATGGTGGAAATACTTGGATTCATGCTCTGGATCTGTCAGTAAATCAATCACAACTTCAGGGAAGTCAAGTTTGTGAGGACTCAGTTTTCTCATCTGGAAAATGAGATTGTTGAAGTTGATTTTCCCTTCTCGCTTTGGAGTTGATTACTACATGAAGTGATCTGAAATCACAAAGGACAGGAGCTGGCGCACTGTCAACAGGTAATAAATCAAGACAAATGGATGAACAAAGTCATGATTTTCATTTCTTTCCAACCAGTTCTGAAAATTCCAAAGTGATGCTCCAAGTTTACCATAAAGAAAAAAATCAGTTCAGAAAAAACTTTTTTCCTTCTTCACTGTCTTGACTTCTTTTTACCATTTCTTGCATCTTTATGTCTGGTGAGGAAAAGATTGATTTTAGGAAGGCATTGGGCTGGGATTTAGCTCAGTTGGTAGAGTGCTGTGCTGCAGTCTCTGAGGTCCCAAGTTCAATTCCCAGCACTGCTAAAATGGGAGAAGGACCTGGCAATCCACTCCCAAGGCAATCCAGAAACAGCCATTGAAAACCCTATGAGGGTTGCTATGAGTCGGATACCGACTCGATGGCACCTAACAACAACAACAACAACAAGGAAGGCATTGGGATTGCTCTGTCGTAAAGGAAAGAGCCGTACAGATCGTTGTTGTTATTGTTAGGTGCTGTCGAGTTGAGTCCAACTCATAGTGACTCTCATAGGGTTTTCAATGGTTGACTGTTTTGGAATTGCCGTGGGAGTGGGTTGCCACATCTTTCTGCCATTTTACGGTGCTGGGAATCGAACTCGGGACCTCAGAGACTGCAGAGCAGTGCTCTACCAACTGAGCTAAATCCCAGCCTGTGCAGATCGTAATGCCAAGTTAATCCTGGGAGATTGGTGTGCGCCTTTTGCCTCTTGATTTAGGCAATTGCACATGATAGGTGCAAGTAGCAAAGAAATCCTATGACACTATGGTAGCCCCTTCTTTGCTCTCTCCCCCAGTTCCTGCATAGACCAGGGCTGCCTTTGCATTGGAAGCCTGGGTCCCACCACAGACTCCCCAAGTCAGCCTCAGGATATCTGCTTCCCACCCAAGATGTGAGTCATCAGAGGTGTGGAGGCTCCTCCAGCTCTGGGTTCCTGGCAGGGGTGGTGTTTCCTCCTAAAAGTGGAGGGAGAGTTGCTAAGGAACGCCATTAGCATGCCGGCGGTACCACAATCTCCCCGAGTTTTGGCCTCAGCCGTTTGACTCTAATCAGAAAATCATTTTTAGAAAGATTTGTCAGTGTAAGAAAACAAGCTCCTGGCCTAAATTAGGATCTGGATTATTTTCTTCTCCTCTCTCAATCTGCAGGGCACGGCAGATTGGGAGCCATCACGGGTTCGTGTATGGTGACGTGCTTTCTCTGCACATTTTAATGCAGTTTCTGAAGCTGTCTGTGTTCTGAGGCCGAGGTGTTGGAGCAGCACCCTCTGAGGCTGGGTGCTTGTCTTGCTTTCCCTCAGGTGGGCTGGCTGTCTTGGCGAGGCAGCTCAGACTCTTTAATCTGATCCCCCTCCTCCCTGCAGTAATGAATTCACTGACTGCCTCCAGGAAATGAAGGTAATCTATTATATGTTGTTGCCCTATCTTTGCAGCAGGGATAATAGTATTTAACCTACCTTTGCGGTATACTGAGTGGCCTGTCAGGTGCTCTTCTTTCAAAGGACAACTTGAAAACATTTTAATAAATGCTCCTTAACTGAATGCTTTAAAAATACATGAGGTCAAATGACAAACTGCTCAGTATTAACTAGTTCAGCAAACAAGACTTGCTATTTATCACTTTCTCTACTCCTTCTGTTTTCCCCTCTTCCTCCCCCCCACATCATTTCTCCAGGGACATTGAGATCTTCATTTGGGATTACAGTCTTTGGGAGAACTTTGAGTTCTGGTTGCTATAGACCCGTCCTTGTTGTCCCTGCCAATCCAACCATCTCTTGTGCTGGGAGAGGAGGCTTTCATATCCTGCAGTGTCCCCAGTAGACAGTGCTGAAGGACAGAGAAGCAGGTGCTCAGCTCAGTGGTGTTGCACAAATGCCGGTGTGGGCCAGGACTCATCACCCATGGCACGCTTGCGCTTTCATTTCCAATGTGATTAGGAACCTAATGACACTTAGGGAAGTCCACCTGTGCATGTCAGACTGATTCACTTATAATCACTCATCATCTTATGAACCACAGGCCCGAAGCCTGCGTGTCCTTCCGGGGAGCAGAGTAAAACTCCTCATTTTATCTTTTTGCCTCCTCTTCTAGGAAGATAAAGGGCCCATCAAACTTCCATGGGGTAGGAAGAGGCTCACCAGCATGTGGTGTGAACCCACCCTGAGGATTAGAAGACAAAGCCAAGGATAAGTCTCTGGGTGACCCCAGGGGCTTTAGACGTCCCTCTCAATAGTTACCATTCCTTTGGGCTTGGGGACTTTGGGGGAATTTTCAGAAACATGTCAGCTCTGTGAAGACTATTCTCCCCGTGATTTATGATTTGTGCTGGTCCTGCCTGCTCCTCTCATTGGAGGGTCCTATATTGATGAAGTCCCCAAAAACCTCCTTGAGAAGAAGACATTTTGAATGAAAAGATCTTACTTATTGAAGGGACCTCTGTGAAAATCCAGGAAAATCTGAATGCTTTCACTTCTCCACCTCGTAAAAGCCATAGGCTGGGGGAGCTGGGAAAAATGAGTTTCCAATGAAAAGTATGTGATACCAGCATTGCTTTTGCTCTGCCTCAAAACAGTCATATGTGTGAGACCAACCAAAGGTGAAGCCCAATTCTCCCAGGAAACATAATCCTTGATGTTTTCTGCCCTGAACTCCTGGGATACACACCCCAGAGAATCCATGTGTCACTGAGCTCTCTGAGCAAGCTGGTGGAGTGTTGAATGAGGGATTCTTTCCTCTCCACAGAAAGATTAGGAACCAGGACCTCAGAGATTATCCAGCTCAATCAGTAGACTGACTCTCTCTCTCTCTCTCTCTCTCTCTCTCTCTCTCTCTCTCTGTGTGTGTGTGTGTATGTGTGTGTAATCAACAGAAACCTTTCTTGACTCAAAAAATAGCTTATGTAGAATTTCGAAATATGAAACAAATACCAATGGGGTCATCTCAATGAAGTGGAGAGGGTGTCAGGGACAAGAATCTTGCCACTTGGTTCCCTCCTTGTCTATGCATCCACTGTGTGGACCCTTCCCCCAACAGCTCCCCAGGCCCTTCTGTGGCAAAAACTACTGATCACACTTAACCCTCACATTTCACGGCAAAGTCACTGAGGTTCAAAGAGATGGTTTAGCCTGGCTTTGTATCACAAACACAGGAAATGGCCAAAAAACACAGCAACATGCAAATCCTTTAAACTATGAGGTGGAAGAGTTACACTCAAAGAGCCAGAACTGTACTGAGGACATCCATTTTTGCCTTCAGGGCAAAGGGAAGGAAAGGAGTTCTGCTTTCCTCTCAGTATCTCTTGTTTTGGGAGGCCCTTGCTTCCTTCTGGGCTCTCTGCTATTTAAACAGCATAGCTGAGCCTGGAATGAGCCCACAGGAAGGGCCTTTCCTTCAGTGCTAATGCAGGAAGGAACATGGCATCGATCTCTGCAATTATAAGCTCAATGTGTTTCCCCTGAATTTTTAGAAAAACCAAAGGTACTTTGCAAGTGCAATAGAGCTTCCAATTAGGCATTTAAGTTCCCCATTTCTATTTCCCTAATGAGTTGACTGGCTCTCTTGCTTTATGAAATGAAAATAGCTTTATTTGGGCATGAGAATGCTGCTGATTGCATGCTTAATGTGCCTTTTGCAATAAGTTCGTCTGTTTCTAGCATTTGCAATGGAGAGAATAATACGTTTCCATGTTTCTTACTCCTACATATTCATGGTCATTTCTCCAGCTCCAGACCTGTACTGACTGAGGACAGTGCAGGCTGGATAGAAATGTCCAGACAGCTGGGGTGTTACATTTCCAGAGGACAGCTGTATTTGAAGGGAGGCCCCAGGGCCCTCTTTGTGGGGAAGGCATTGAGTAGAAGACTTATAAGGTGCTGAATGGAGGGAAACAGTGATGGCACTGAGGCAAATCCTGCAAAAGACTTGACCAGAGACATAGAGGACAAGGAACTGGCATGGAAGGACATCTCCCATGTTTCAACAAAGAAATAGTAGGAGGAACCTCTCCAGACCCAGTGGAAGCATAGTGTTAAGAGGCAAAATAGGAGATAGACCTGAAAATAAAAGATATGTCCCTTTTAGACTTTATCTGTAGTTTTGAATGCTGCACAGAGCTGACCTGTTTCTAGAAAGCCAAAAGTCACCCCTCCTTTGGCTTTCTGGATTACTAAAGGCATTGATTGGACTGTGGTTCTTAGAGTCCCAATCCCTGGAAGCACTTTTGAAAATGCTTCAGTGGCCTCCAGTCTTCCCTCTGTCCAAATCTTCTCCATCCTTCAAGTCCTGTGAAAGCCTGGAAGCCTTCCAAGGATATCCCAGCCGTATGTTTGCGTACCTGTTAACCCTTTCAGGAAGCACCATGCTCCCATGACTGTTCCCCCATGCAATGTATGAGGTCAGGTGCTTTTCTCTGCTGGTCCCCTGCCCTTGGGCGTTCATCTGTCATGCAGTGGAAGCTCAACGTGGGGAACCCTGGAGCCAGGGCAGCCCCTTTTGCTGCCATCTCAGGCTGCAGTGGCCTGGGAACACCCTTAGTGTTCCCACTGCTGCTGCCTGGTGGGCCACACGGCTTGCTAAAGGAGAACACAGCCATGTCTCTGGGATTGGGGCTGTTTTAAAGAATGGGGAGAAATCTGCCTCTTCTCTGGTCTATGGTTGCTCTTGGCTTTCTTGTCTGAGGTGCCCCTGATTGGACCTGAGATTACAGAGCACTTTGGCTGTTGCTGCAAGGCAGCTGTGACTAAAATATAGAAAAACAAAAGGAGAATTCCCATGGTTCGGGAACTTTTTATTGCTGAGAACACCCTGGGCCTTCTTTAAAGTACATCGCTTGCTCAGCAGTGCTGGCTGGCCTGCTGATGGGAAGGCCTGCTTCACAAGTCTGAAGGAGACCCTGAGGTCATTTTGTCCATTCCCCTGCCTTCAGGCAGGATTAGCGATAAGCTGCCCCTGCCAGAGGATAATCTCTACTACTTGTAAAAGCTTCCAGAGCAGTCCTGAATCTCTCTCGAGACCATTCATTGCAACTTTTAACAACTTTCACCATCAGGAAATTCTCCCCCATAGCTATTCTAAATCCCTTATGCTGAGGATTAAGATCCTTTTCTTATACTATCCTCAGTAGCCACTGCCAAGACTTAGCCTACACTGTCTAAGAACTCTTCTGATACCTGAAGATTGTATGAAATCCTGCCTGCCTGCCTGTCCCCGATGAATGATCCCAGCCTCTCTTTCTCCCAGGCCCTGCTGCCCGCCAGCTTATCACCTTTGAGGCTGCCCTCTGGTTCCCTCTGAGTGCCAGCCTCCTCGGTCAGGAGCCCAGATGGAGCAAGGAATCTGGCGAGTTCCTGGTCCATCTCAGGTGTAGAGAGAGGGTTTCTGGAGCCTGTGGAATGAACATTCCCTTCCTGCTCATAAATCCAAGTGGGAGTTGTGTATCAGTGACAGGCCTGCATATGGGAAATGGTCACCTTTCAATCTACCAGCCACCAGTCTGTTCTTCACTTCCTGTGGATGTTCTGGGCAAAATGT
Organism: Pedetes capensis; assembly: GCA_007922755.1. Taxonomy (NCBI): domain Eukaryota; kingdom Metazoa; phylum Chordata; class Mammalia; order Rodentia; family Pedetidae; genus Pedetes; species Pedetes capensis. Next base: position 16,199 of record VMDO01011695.1, read on the forward strand.
ATCACGTCCACTGGCAACATCCCTGTGTCATTTTATCTGCGCCAATACCGACCACCACCACCTCCAGAAACAGGGAGAAGGGACAGTGAAGGTGATCCTGAGTGCCATGGCTCTTTGGGCAGCTGTTGACAAAGCAAATGACCTACGGTTGCAGAGACACCATCTTGCTTGGAAGTGGAGGTTCCCATCTGTCTAATGGGGATTGGTTTTAGGCAGAATCACCTTGTTGTTGTTGTTGTTAGGTGCCGTTGAGTCTGTATCCGACTCATAGCGACCCTCATAGGGTTTTCAGAGGCTGACTGTTTCAGGATTGCCTTGGGAGTGGATTTCCAGGCCCTTCTCCCCTTTTTGCAGTGCTGGGAATTGAACTTGGGACCTCAGAGACTTTAGCGCAATGCTCTACCAACTGAGCTAAATCCCAGCCCAGAATCACCTTAGTCTGGTCAATTTCCTTTCTCTCCCTTTCTGTGCCCTCTGTGAACTTCTGACCTTTCTGTCCCCTTTCATGGGTATGGGGGTCCTCTGACTGTGCTTGTGCCACCTGCATAGCACTGGTGAGTCCCTTTCTTCCTGCCCCCCTCCTTTGGCATACTCTGGCCAATGACTCCCAGCCCAGGCTGACTCCCATTTCCTGCTTGAGCTCATCTCAATTCCAGACCACCAAGCAGGTCAGAGGGACCTGCACAGCCAGAATGTTCTCATTCCACACTAGGTGGGGATGAACATGATGGGACAGCCAACTTCCTCAAGGAGCGTGCAGTCGAGTGAGGAACTCAACACCCAGACGTAGAATTTTACCTACTGGTCCATAATAGGAAAGAGAGGTCAGGAGTGAGCCCTCCAAAAAGGGGGAAATGAGTTAGGTAGGAATTTAGCACAGAGGAACCTGGGTGGGGCATCAGGTGAGGCTTCTTAAAGCAGATTGGGGTGCATGCAAGCTGGGCTGTGGGCACAGGTGGGGGTTGGCACAGGTGGACACGGTTGGGTCTCCTGAGCAAAAGAGGCAAGAGGCAGGTAAGTGCCTCACAGCTCCTATTTTGCTCTGCTCTTCCAATTCTTTCTGTCTGTAGTTTCCAAAAGAGATTGATTTCTTCCTTTTTATTCCATTAGTAAACAACAACGACATCAACAAGATATCTAACAGACATCTTCCATGTGCTGGAACAATTGCAATCGGATGTTTTCAGTAACATAGTAAGCGCACTGGTGGACCATGATTGGATTCAGGTATGTGGGGTTCAGTTCCTTTGGACCCTGGGATGGACTGGGTCCTGGTCATCTCTAACTGCTGAGCAATCTCGTTGGCATACCCTACTGTCTTGTGTAATAGTATCATTTTATGCACCCACTCTGTGTAGTTGGAGGCATTATTCTGAACCTTAGGTTGCAGAAATAACAAGGCAGACAATGTTGTGCTTCAGTGGGGTGTGCTAGGGAGAATTCTGAGGGCCCCTCTGATTCCTGCCTCCTGGTACACAACCTCTGTGTTTAGAGGAAAATCCTTTTGGAGGTGATTAGGATGAGATAAGGTCATCAGGATGGAGCCCCCATGATTGAATCCTGGTGGTTTTATTTTTATACACTTTTTTTTGTGGCACTTGGAGGTTGAACCCAGGGCCTCACACATGCTTTGCAAGTTCTCTACCCAAGGACTACACCCTCAGCCCATTTTTTATTTTTTGAGTCAGGGTCTCACTAAGTCACACAAGCTATCTCTGGCCTTGAACTTGTGATCCTCCTGCCTCTGCCTCCCAAGTTGCTGGGGTTATAGGCATGCACCAGCATGCCTGGCATGTCCTGGTGGCTTTAAAGGAAGGGAGACAGAGAGACCAGAAGAGAGACACACATGCTCCTCATCTCTTGCCATGTGGTGCTCTGTACCATGTTGGGACTTCACAGTGAGAAGGCTATCACCAGTTGTGGCCTCTTGACCTTGGGCTAGAAGAATAAACCATAATAAACCTCCTTTCTTTATAACTTACCCAGTCTGTGGTATCGTTCTTAGCAAAAGAAAATAGAATAAGACACTCCCAAAACCACATGAGCTTAAAAGATGACCCCAAGCGCTAGATAAGAAAATATGGTCCTTTGATACCTCAATTTTAGCCTTGTGAATTCTGAGCAGATAACTTAGCAACCCTGTGCCCAGACCTCTGACCCATAGAACTGTGAGGTATTACATGGGTGTTGTTCTCAGTTGCTGAGTTTATGGAAATTTGTTCTGCAGCAAAAGAAAATTCATACATGTGGGAATATAGAGAAAAGTAAACATGATAAATTCAAGAGTGGTAAGAGTTATGCAGAGGATTAAAACCAAGCCTACAATGGACTATGAGTACTGTGCCCGCAGAAGGCCATGCTCAGGTGATGCTTAGGCTGAAAGACAAGAAAGACCTGTCTGATAAAAACCATCAATCCAGGCAGCAGGAACACCCAGGGCAAAGACACCTCCATATTACCCTCCCCCAGAGGAATTTGAGTGCAGAAAATGTACCTTCTTTATCTGTACACCTGGTCTCCACCCCATCCTACCTTTACTTTCAATGTGGAAGGTTATTGGTAAATGTTTCATTATAGATGAGGGCAAAATTTGTTCTCAAACTAGGGAATGTAGAGTTGACTCTGGCCAGAAACAACCATGTGCCAAATTGGTTTTTCATCCCATCATTTTTTCCATAAAGTACTTCGTGAGCATCTACTATGTGCCCCACCTGGCACTAATGGCGGTGTACCTCCTGCTCTTTGGGTTGGATGTTTGTGTCCATCCCCCCTGCCCATTCATATGTTGGAACCCTAACCTGAAATGGGACAATGCCAAGAGGCAGGGCTTTTGAGAAGTAATTTGGTCATGAGGGTGAAAATGGGATTAGTATTTGTAGAAGAAAAGGAGAGAGCATGCTTCCTTTCTCAGCTCTCTACCACATGAGGCTACAGAGACAAAGGCCAGCTGCAAACTTGGAGGATGACCCTCGTCAGACACCGGAGCTGCTGGCACCTGATCTTGGACTTCGCAGCTCCAGAACTATGACAAATAAATTCCCATTGATTAAGCTGCTCAGTCTATGGGATCTTGTATTAGCAGCCTGAGCTAATTGAAACACCATATCAAACAGACAGTTAGTGTACATTTTCCTTGAGGAATTTAACATTTTTAAAGAGAAGACTATATTTTTTAAAGTAAGAACAGTGAACCTAAGAAAATAATAACAAATGGAAGTAAATACTATGAAGGCAATAAATAAGAAACTAAGTGCTTGAGACTGGAGACTCCCAGAAGGACAAACTCCAAGTTTTGAAGGTATAATTTAATGAACAAACAAATGCAGGAATCAATAATTTCCCGGCCCCTGGCTTTACTGTATTCCCAATTTCTCTTCTCCGAGTCTGCTTCTCTTGGAGGAAGACTGCGAGGGTGGGCAGATATTCAGGGAAGGGGACTGAGGAGAGAGGAGCAAGGGCCCATGTGCATTTCAGAGCCATCTGACCATAGTAGGGGTGAGTGGGCTGCCTGCTGGGACATAGGCCATTCCTTATTAGAGGGTAAAATGATGGAGACCCCAGTCAAAACATAACCAGGAAGGTGGACTTGAGGGGCACTTAGGAGACGTAGGATGCAGAGGTTTACCAGTTAAGGGAGGAGATTGAAGGTTAAGGTCATGGACCTTTCCCAGGTCTCACTGACTTGGGTAACTGGCTGGCTGGAAATGGTAATTTACAATGAGCCACTAAGGGTAAAGCTCAAAGTGGGGATCAGTGAGGATTTTAGTTTCAGGTAGGGCTTTGTTGAAGGCTCTTGTTCATTACAAAGGTTGTTACACCTGTGACTCACAGAGAGCCAGGAGCTGGGCTGGACTTCCAAGTGTGGAGATTATTTGTGTGTGGGCATTGGAAGCCAGGGATGTAAGTGAGCAAAGAGGGCAGGGCAGGGCGCGGGTGGCTAACACTGAAGAACCAGATGTAAAGATGCGAAAGAGAGGAGAGCTGGCAGAGGAAAATGTTAAATATTCTAAACGGGGTATAATTAAGGGAAGAGGTGACTTGCTTAGGAGGCAGTGGAGGGGGATCTAGAGTGCAGGTGGGGCTGTGTAGAAGAAGTGGCAGGGACAGCTCAGGAGGCTTGTTGCTCTGTGGGGAGGAACGGGGTGCCCATCTGGTGCTTTCTGCTCTTGGTGTGGGTAGGAGATGGGGACATCTGATGACTGTGACCCTTCCTATGTTTTTTTTTAAGAAGTGAAACTCCAGGACGATTAAATGCTTCTAGGAAGAGACCTGCAGCACAAGAGGGGTGGAAGGTATGAGAATTAAGGAGAAGTAATGGGCTGGGGGGTGTGAGAAGAGGCAGGGTGGGCAGGGAGGCAGGCGGCAGGTGTGGGTGCTGTGTGTTGTGTTATTGTGCTGAACGTGTGTTTTGTGTGTTGAGGGTGGTGTTGCCCAGTTGTGGGTGTTGTGTACTGTGGGGTGTGTGAATAGAACGTATACTTGAGAGGCTCAGGAGTTGGCGTTTGCTGCCTTCTGCGTCTTACATGACGTTGGAGGTAAGGTCATGGCTTGGGAAGGACCAAGGTGGTGGTGGCAAAGCAGGCTGATGCGTGGAGAAAGCCTCAAGTGGCCTCTGTGGTGAGGGAAGGGGAGAGTGGCCAGGAGACCCTCGGGCCATACCGAGGGGTCTGCGCACAGAGTACAGGGCTGCAGAAGTAATTCCACGCCACACCCACTGGCCAGGCCGCTAGAAATCTTTCCCAAGCTAGATCCGAGCAGGCTGAGCAGCTCAGAGATTTCACCCGGAGACACCTTGTTCCTTCTAGACCTTCTGAGGGCACAGAGCAGCCTGAAGGTGGCAGAGAGCAGCCTGAATTACTGCTTTCCTTGAAAAATTGTCGGTGACCACCTCATGAGTTTGGAAAATATATGTGTGAACTTTTCTTTCTATCCTCATCACCACCCTCCCCTTCCTCTCCAAATCTGCCTCATGAATAATTACTGGCTGCAACAGTGGGTTCTCTTTCTATAACTGAGGATCCCTTTTGGAAACTTTGAAACTCTTGTGGGTTTGTTGGCTTCACAAGCTTTGTGTCTAAACGTGCGGTCCCAGAACGTTTTCTCCTGAAGGTCTTTGTGTTATGACCGGCCAGTCATGGTGGCCTCCATTAGTGCCTTGGCTTTTAAATCTGAGCAATCTGCAGAAGGGAAAGTGCAGTGACATCGGAGCTGGGGCAAGAGGTGGACAGTAGTGTGGGAGAAATTTAAAAGGATGATAAGGGGCCAGATTTAACACAAGACACAGTATTGCATATTGTGTAAGCATATGGTCTTAGTCCAAGCTCCCTAGAAGCAGTGGCTGAGGAGGAGGTTCTCAAGAAGGTGACTTATTGAGGAAGCACTGTCAGGGAGTGAAGAAGGAACAGATCTGGGGAAGAAAGCTAAGGATGGGGTTGGTCTGTGCTGCACACCAGCATCCCCTGGTCCCACAGCCAGTCCTGGAGTAGGACTTGCACCCCGGTGTTGGATCCTCCTTTCTCAGGCACTGTCTGCAATTCCCTCGGATGTCCTACTAGAACCAAGGCCAGTCTCCCGAGAGAGCACCAACAGTCTCCTTTCCTGTGGGTGCTTACTTTTGTTGTCACTGAAATCATTCATTCACTCAACAATACATACAGTGACCTGCTCTTTCTTTTGCTCTGGCATTGCTGGCTCTTTCAGGCCACAATTTCGGTAAATTCTGAACTGGTCATTGAGAGCCAGAGGATTTTACACTTTCATCCAGGGTTTTAAACCTGTGAAAAAATTGGATTTCTGTTCAGGTATAGGTTCAATGTGTTAAAACTTAGAGGGTTCGAGTGTGGTGAGGGTTTGGGTTTAAATCCTATAGGTAGATGGCAGAGCTGCAAACTGAAACCAACCCCAAATCCTAAACTCGTTCCAGTTCAAACATTTAAAATAATTTTTTTCTGAACCTGAACCTGAGCCCAAACTCAGTGAAAAATTGGGTTTAGTTACTGCTTTTATTGTTTAGTTTGTTTTATCATTGTTGTTGTTAGGTGCCCTCCAGCGAGGTCTGACTCATAGTGACCCTCATAGGGTTTTCAATGGCTGATTGTTTCGGGATTGCTTTGGGAGTGGATTGCCATGTCCTTCTCCCATTTTTGCAGTGCTGGGGAGCAAACCCAGTCCTCAGAAAGTGCAGAGCAGTGCTCTACTAACTGAGCTAAACCTCAGCCCTGTTTTATCATTCACTATTTAAAATTAAAGAAAAATTTTAAAAAATTTATTCATCTTTCCACACATAGGATTAAAATTTTAAACCAGGACCTAAACCTAACCAAAATCCTCTAAATTTTAACATATTGAACCTGCATCTAAACTTGAATCCTTTTTTTTTTTTTTTTTGGCAGGTTTGAAGCCCTGCTTAGCAATGCCAAGAAACCTCTCGTTTGAGTATCTGCTCTTCCTAGCTCATCAGTGTATCCTTGGCATTTGCACCCCATCTAAGTAAGTTGACAAGGGTCAGTGGGGTAGAAAATGAAGAGAACAGGAAGCCACTGGCTGCCTCAGGAAGAAAAGAAATGAAAGAAACAGTGAGGCAGGGAGACTGAGGGCCATGTACAGGCTTCCCAGGTCTTCCAGCTGCTGGGCATGGACCACACTTTGGATATGAGAAGATAAAGAACATATTAGCTTTCTAGGTGAATCTCACCTGTCTGGCATGTTGTTGTTGTTAGGTGCCATCGAGCTGTTTCCTACTCATAGAGCCTGTTACAGGGTTTTCAATGGCCGATTGCTTTGAGATTGCCTTGGGAGTGGATTGCCACATCCTTCTCCCATTTTTGTGGTGCTGGGAATCGAACTCAGGACCTCAGAGACTGCAGAGCAGCACTCTACCAACTGAGCTAAATCCCAGCCACCAGTCTGGCACAGATGTTGGTCAATTCAAATTCTGTATTGGTTCATCAAAGCCCAAGGCCATCTTGGGAGCTCCTTAGCATGGAACCTACCACTTAGTGCAGAGAGGCAATTTTCAGGATTTGAATACCTTTTATTCTATATAGATGAGGCTTATGAGCTCATCACTGCATCTGGTTTGATGTCGAGAGGCCATCATGTTGTCACCCACTACCTCAAGGTAGCCTTAGAATCTCTATCTATAAAATAGAAACATCTGATCACTTGATCTACCAGCTCCTTTCCATGTCTCAGGGCCTCTGTTTCAACAATTCCTGATGCAAATGAATTAGGACAATTAACCTAGGCTTGAGGGGACATATCTTCTGGCATAACCTGATATGCCAGAAGGAGGAATGACTTGCACCCAAAGGAGTCAGGAGGAATGACTTGGATCCAAAACGCAGCCAGTGCCTTCCTGTTCTCTTCATTTATCAACGACTTGAATAGTGGGACCATGGGATGCTGCTTGGGTTTTTGGAGAATTCACACAAGGTTGAGAAGAACTACAATTATGTCAGAATCAAGACTTAAACTGAAAGGCTGAAAAATGGACCAAAACTCTAAAGTAAAAATGCTGCATTTTTAGGGAAACACTTACAATTGCACAAACAAAACCAGGTAATCCTGACCCATAAGCAGTTTTAAGTGAGACGAGTTAAGAGTTTCAGTTCAGGTACTACTGTATTTATTTATAAGTTCAATACATATTTATAGGATCTCAGGCCCTGAGCCACAAGCAAGGGGACACAGAAGATGACATCATTCTCAGACAGCTTACATTCTAATATTGCAGTGTGAAGCAATCCCCAGTCCACAATATGCAGCATAAATGAGTGGGCTACATAAGAGCTGGCAATAGTGAGTGATAAGAGGAAAGGATGAAGAGCAAAGAGAAATGAGATGACAGGGTGCTAGTGTAGATGGAGGAGTCATCTAAATTAACTGATGTGACTTCTAAAATGCTCTGAAATCCTGGGTTCTAGGAATAATTAGTTCCACCAATCAGAGTGACCTATTTGGAGGCTGCTATCTACCTACATACACTGACCTCCTATGGTTGCAGGTTCAGCCTCGCTGGCCAGTCCAAGCCTTTCCAGCTATCTGACCTTGGCCTCCTTTCAATAATTCTGTAACTTTGTCTTTGTTTCCTCTGAGCCATTGCCCTTGGCGGGATCCCCTGTCCCTGACCGCTTCCAACACAGCCACCTGCCATCTGTAATACTCCAGATGCAGAGACTGGCTGCATTTCCTTTGGCCCCAATGTGGGGCCCACCCATAGTGTCCGCCTGGCTATCCTGATGTATCCAACCTGACCTCTCCCACTCCTTTCTTGGTTTCAAAGTCCTCTGCTAGCACTGGCTGCCAGATAAGACTCAAAGGGAACATTTTCTATCTTATTAATGTTCATCTTCCTAAGTTTGCACAGTGTAGGGGATGAATGCTAATTTTTCTAGGTGGGAAAAAAGTTTTCTCCCAAACTTATTGCAATTGTATTAATAATGTAGAAAATGAGACAACACATTCCGAGGGCTTCGTGAATCCCAGGGAGGCAGCCTGGGCCTCTGAGCACCCGCGCTGTTCCTCCTGCTGACTCTGTCTCTCTCTCAGGCGGGGAGCTGCAGCACGGAAGAGCAGAGGGCAGGGGAATTATGCATGAGCAGAGAGAGGAGATGCTGACCTTCTGTGTTTAAAGGTTAAAATGATTTCTTGGGAAATGGAGCAAACTCACTAATCAGAGGCTGTTCTGAATTTTTCTGCAGAAATTAGACCCTATGGCTCTCTTCACATGCTCTGTTTGTCAGGATATATGTGTATGTATGTGTGTGTATACACATATAAAACAACCAAGCCAAGTTCAATATCCACCTATTGAATACCTACCATGTTCCAAGTCCTAGCCTGAGTTAGATGAAAGGGTACACAAAGAAGTGAAACAAAGCCTTCGGTCACTGAAAACTCCATTAAATAGAACGCTCAATTAGCCAGCATTCAGCTTCATGCTGCTTGAAAGGAATACAGTAGTTATTCTCATTTCAGGGCTTTAATAAAAGGGAAACACAATCAAGGAATACATGGAGTCTATCCCCCATCCCAGTCATGGTGTTTAGAGTGAAGCACAGCTCAGGATGAAGGTCATGGGCACAATGAGCTCTTAGACCTTAGGCTGAGTTGAAGAGAGTCAGGAGGAATGACTTGGACCCAAAAGTCACCACTCATTCACTCATCCAGTAAATATGTATTTGGTACATTCTCTGTGTCCAGCAGTACAGTGGACACATGACAGTGAATGCAAGAAGATGCTTCACTGGCCTTCTAAAATATAAGCCAGCTAAAGATAGAAATCTTTTCTATCATGTTCTCTGCTATAGTCCTAGGACCTAGACAGTGTTTGGCGTTTAGTAGAAACATTATGTTTGATGAATGAATGAATGTGTTTGTGGTAGAGAGGAAGGCAGGGAGGGAGACATGAACATAACTGTCATTCATATGTCTTGCAGTTCATAAATTGTGTGGGTGTGCATGTGTGGACTCAAGGGGGGCACAGAAAGAGAGATTGATTTTCCCTGTAGCACGGGAATAGGATGTGAGGAAAGACTTTACAGGTACATCAGGTTTCTTAGTTTCAGAAAATTGAAATTAACTTTGTTGGATTAAGCAGAAAAATGAATTTGTTAAAGAATAAGTAGCTCATTGCATTTCTACAACTGTGGAAAAATCTAGGCTTGATGCTATGTACTCAAGAGCCATGTGCAAAATCATGCAGTTGTGCTGTCTAGAAAAGATAGCATTGCCCCTTTGCAGGACCCAGTAATTGTGGGGTTCTCTATTAACATCACACTGCTAAGCAGTGGGCACTGCCACAGAGCCTGCTCCGCTCACATCGGAAGGAACCCTCTCTGTGTATCCTTCTGCATGCTTCTAGTCTCAGGGACTAGTCTCAGATTAGAATATGACTTGGGAATCTCTGATTGAGGAGGCTTAGGTCACCTTAGACAATCTGCACTTGAGCTGCAAGGGAGGCTAGGAAAGTGAGCACTTAGTTTGTATTCTCTTTCCAAAACCCAGGGGTGAAGAATTTGTGAAAAATGGAAGGCTGCCAAAGGGGTCAGGTGGTCAAGAAGGTAAATGATTCCTGCAATGGGACACAGTCCTAGTCTGCAGGGGATAAAGTTGGAGGTGAATAGGGTAGGTTACATAGAATTATATATACATTGTTTAAAAGTTTGAATTCTTACCATGTGTCTGTCGGCTTGTCATGGTGTGGGGGCTTGTGTGTTACTGTGATGCTGAAAGCTATGCCACTGGTATTTCAGATTCTAGCAGGGTCACCCATGGTGGACAGGTTTCAGTTGAGCTTCTAGACTAGGGAAAACTAGGGAGAAGGTCCCCAGCAGCCCACTCCTGAAATAATTAGTCATTAAAAATGCTATGAATATCAGAGAAGCACTGTCAAATGTAGTGCCAGAAAATTGCCCACCCAGCCTGGAAGACATTCAAGAAACAACTGGGGAAGAGTTGCCTCTTCAAAGTAGAGTTGACCTTACTGATGGGAATGGAGTAGAATCCTTTTGCTGATGTGGCGTGATTTAAAATGAGAAGAAACATAGTGGCTGCAACAATGGCCCAAGTGTAAAAGATCGTATGCATGGCATGTTGTTGTTGTTGTTAGGTACCGTCGAGTTGAGTCCGACTCATAGAGACCCTATGTACAGCAGATAGAAACACTTCCTGATTCTGTGCCAGGCACATGATCTTATTTATGTTTAATCCCATTGTTGCAGACACTGTGTCAATCCATCTGGTGGAGGGTTTTCCTGTTTTACATTGACCTGCCACTCTCCCAAACATGATGTCTTTCTCTAGGGATTGATATCTTTTCACTACATGCCCGAAATATGTAAGACGGACTCTGGCCATTCTTGCTTCCAAGGAGCACTCTGGTTGTGTTTCTTCTAGGACAGATTTGTTAGTTCTTTTGGCAGTCCATGGTATATTCAATAGACATCTCCAGGACCATAATTCAAAAGCATCAATTCTTTTCCTGTCTCCTTTGTTCAATGTCCAGCTTTCACAACCATGTGATGCAACTGAAAATACCATGGCATGAGTCAGACGTACCTTCGTCTTCAACGTGACATCTTTGCTTTTCAATACTCTAAAGAGATCTTTTTGCCACAGCTTTTCCTAAAGCAATGTGTCTTTTGATTTTTTGACTGCTGCTTCCACGGGTGTTGATTATAGAGCCAAGCAAAGCAAAATCTTGGACAACCTCAATCTTTTCTCCATTTATTGTGAAGTTGCATACTGACCCAGTTGTAAGGATTTTTGTTTTGTTGATGTTTAGTCACAACCCATATTGAAGGCTGTGATCTTTGATCTTCATCAGTAAATGTTTTAAATCCTCTTCACTTTCAGCAAGGAGAGTGGTGTCATCTGCATAACGCAGGTTGTTAATGAGTCTTCCCCCAATCCTGATGCCACGTTCTTCCTCATAAAGTCCAGCTTCTCGGATTATTTGCTCAACATATAAGTTGAAGAGATATGAGGAAAGTATACAACCCTGACGCACACCTTTCTCAACTTTAAACTACTCAGTGTTTCCTTGTTCTACTTGAACAACTGCCTCCTGGTTTACACATAGATTCCTGATGAGCACAACTAGGTGCTCTGGTATTCCTTTGCCACTCCCAAAACACTAGCCACTGAAAACCCTATGGATGCATGGCATAGTGTTGGGTAATGTTTTATTCTGTTGTACATAGGGTCACTATGAGTTGGGTCTGACTCATGGCACCTAACAACAACAAAAACAACTGGGAGCCAGTGATAGATTTTGGAGAGCGGAGTGGCATGGCCATATTTGTGTTTTAGAATGGTGTCCCTAAAGGCAGAGTGGAGGGAGTGGTGAGAGAGACTGGACCTTGACACAGGATGCCTAATTGGGGAAGAGTTGCTGGGAGCAATGGTTCTGAGAAGAGGTGAAGAGGGCCTGAAATGGGCAGTGGATATGGAAATGGAGGGGCCAATAGGAGAGTTGTCACAGGACTTGTGATGGAGAAGGAGATGCTGTCAGCAATGACCCCTAGGTTTCTAACCTTGGTGGAGGGGAAGGGGATGGTGACTCTGACTGGGAGAGGCAGTGACAAGGGGACTCAGGAAATGGAGACACTGATGATGCAAGGGACGTAAAATCCCTGGACCACAGTGCTCTTCGAGGAGAGGGCATCACAGGCAGAGTGGAGGATGCAGGCTTGGATGGGGAAGGATCTGCCTTCACCTCAGAGACCAGTGGGGAGGAGGTGGAGCCAGCTCCGTGTGAAGAGGCAGTTTTAAATATGGGTTTGGGGAGCTCATGCCTAACTCACATTTTTCAAGCTCCTTTGGCCCCAGACACGCCCCCCTACATCCTCTGCATGGATTCTCTCCCTGTTCCTCTTCACCGACCTCCGAGGTCACCAAACATTTCCTGAAAGGGCCAGATGGCAACTACTTTTGGCTTGTGGCTGTGAGGTCTCAGTCCGGAATACTCAACTCTGCTGCTGGAGAGCAAAAGCAGCCATAGACAATCCGCAAATGGATGGGTGAGGCTGTCTTCCAGGAACTTTACTTATTAAGGCTAGTCAGGCCACAGTTCGCAGACCCCTGATCTAGCTGCTTCTGACTCATCCTGACCTTCTGGGGCATGCTGTCATCATGCTTTGTATTTTTCCATCAGAGCACTCATCTCAACTCTAATTAATTATTGTCTAATTATGTGCTACATCAAATCCCGTGTTAGTGTTAAGGCAGGGCCACATTGCTGTGTCTGGTTGATTCCCCCAGCCAGCACAGGTAGGAATGTGCTATGTTCACTTTGTGCTAGACTGTTCTCAGTGCCTTTCATTTATCAATCATCCAAACTGCTCAGCAATTCAAATAGGTAGACACTGCTATTATGCCCATTTTACAGGTGAGAAAACTGAGGCTGAGGGAGGCTTAATGACCTGCTAGAAATCACCCACTGGAAAATGGGGGCGCTGAGATTTGGACTTGGTCTGGCTCTGCCGAGGGGCTCTTACAACACCATTCTGTCTCTTCATAAGCCACTAGTGAAAAGTGAATCAAATGAACTAGAAGCCATGTTCCTTTCCTGGTAGAAATGGGGTGAAGTAAAGTAGGGTGCTTGAGGAGCATGGTGGGAGCCTGGCATTGTCCCCATGGGGAGGGGAAGGTGAGCTGACTGCAGGCAGATGGTGGCTTAGCTCTGTGCTCCAGATGAGGGTAGAGGGCTGGACTGGGGCCGTTCCACAAACTGTGGGCTTTCCTCTGGACATGTGCAGTAGCTATGGCAAGGGAGGAGCAGGCGAAGGTCTGCATTGATACAGGTTGGGATTTGCACAGAAGTTATCTGCGATCAGAGCAGCATCCAGCATTTGGAGCCTGGATCAGGCAGCCCCATGATGGGGCTCAGGTTTGGGCACCTGTTAACTTTGTGATCTGAACACATTGCCTTATCTGAGCCTTGAGGATAAGAAGACCTGTGCTGCAGTGTTTTGGTGGCATTAAGATAACAAAGTTATCTGGAGTGCTGTCCTGTAATAGGAGTTCCACAAATTGGTGCTGCTTTCATTCTAAGAGCCCCCCGCCCCCTTTTCCTAAGGGTCCTTGAGAACAGTATCTGGTCCTGGAGAGTCAAGTCATGCTTTGAGGGGCTGCTTCTCCTACCGCTTTGCCATGTGACCATCCCTCCTGCTCCCAGCCCCCAGTGTTCTCAGCTTCAAACAGTAGCACATAGAGCTTCCTGCCTAGGGTGCACTTTGGATCCATTTCAATGTCATCTGAGATGTGCATTCAGGTATGTGTTGGGAGAAGAGTGAACTGTGTATCTCTGCTTTGTGTGGGAATGGGCACATTCCCGTGTGCATCTGCGGAGATCAATTTATGCATATATATGCATTTGTATATATGTACATGCCACTTACATAAAAGCCTTCAGTTCCTCTGGCTTAGACAAGTTTCTCTCATGATCTCATTGATAAGGCAAATTTAAAAAACAACTGTGGAGTGAATTGATCAATTCCTTGGAGTGTAGGGCTCATGCTGTGTAATAAACCCAGGGACCAAACAGGCTGTAAGGACTTACAAAGACTGGTCCTATCTGATAAGATGAATTGGGGGCGTGGAGTGGGTAAAAGCAGTAGATAGATAGATAGATAGATTTTAGATTAATATAAATAATTGTACAAGTCTATAACAGAAGGGAGAAAGGCTGAATAACTGTTTGAGTCAGAAGTGTAGAGATTTGTTTGACTGAAATCTCAATAGTGGTGAGAGGCTGCAGGTTGATCTGAGCCCGTGTCTTCCTCCCTTCCTCTGAGGCCCTCCTGTCATGCCAATACAGCAACACTGAAGTCAAAGCATTCCTGACATAGTGGTTTCCTTCCTAGATCATTTTCCTTTGGTGAAGAAACTGTTTTGAGACTCCAGTTCCAAAGTAATACAACTCAAACGAAAGATGTCCAGTCCCTTTGAAAGTCATGGAATCTTCACTTCAACAATGCGATCTTTGACTGCCTTAGTAAAGGGGTGTTCAGACCTTGGAAGGGTAATGATTCTGCTGTATTCTGTAACTATCAAGTCTGTGATGAAAGTTGTAACCATGCATTATTCAACTTGAGTGTAGGAGAATGGGTCAAGGAAATTAGAAGGGTGCTTGTGGGGAGACCATTCTCCCAGGGTCTCCTGCCTTTGTGCCTATCTTCTGAACGAGAGGCAGTGACAGCTTTTGCTGTGCAATAACTTTTCAAGGGTGCTGTGTTGCTACAATAGCTTTGGAAGACAGACATAGGGCATCACTCTGGGGAAGGGGACAGTTTTGTTTCCTGGCCAGGATAGTGAAGGTGATGGCCCCCTTTAGGACAAATGCTTGACAAGCTTTCTAGCCGGTCTCATAATATTGGCAGTTCCCTGAGCTCAGGTTTCCTTAGGTGTGACATAAACTCACTGAGTGCACAGCATTCACCTTAGCCTGCCTCCACCTGGCCCCTTTGGGGATGTGGAGAGCAAAGGGAGCTGACGCCAACATGAAGCTTACATCAGTGCTATGCTATGGCTAGTGAAGTCCTTTGACCCTGGAGACTTGTGTCTTTGGCCAGTATCTATGAAACCGTGTCAGACTAATTTTCACAATTCCAGTTCTTGACAATGAGAAATTTCAGAACATTATACAACAAAGAATTGGTGGAAAGGAAGTTTAGCTAAGAAGAAAAAAGTCACAGAGTAGCCAAGAATTGTTTTCAAATACCTAAATAGAACACATGAAGCCACACTCAGACTTCTGTGTAACTCCAGCAACAGGACTAGGATTGGTGGATTGGAATTTCATGGCCAATGATTTGGTTGACCTCAAGGGAGTATTTTCGCATATGGTTGTGCAGCAGAATTTTGAGATGTTCTGTGGGTAAGGAGCATTCACCAGTACTTGTTGGAGACATCTTAGGAGGGAATTCTTGACTGTGTCTGAGAGTGGAATAAACAGCCCCTGAGACCCTTGCTGTTAAGGGTTTTTGAAAGGTGATGATATTCCTGGTGTTTAGAAATTCATCATCTGAGAGACATTATTTTGGACCTTTGGTCTCAGGTGAAATTGCTCCAGGAAGTGAGATGCCTTGTCATAAATTCCATGACCTTGCATCAGCACACTGGCTTGGACAGGAGGGAAACACAGAAGAGTAAGGGAAGCACAGCAGAGAACCCCAGAAACTCTTCTGTGAACAGGACCCCAGACCTCTGCACCTCCAGCCCTTCACTCAGATGGGTTTGCTGTCCTCTTTTATCATCACCAGCAAATGGTAATTTAGTATATAGTATGTGGTATTTGTAGAAGGAATTAATGAAACATAAGATTTATGATTTTATTTGTATATATTATAAATTTTTCATTCACTTCACAAACTATGATTGAAAATACATTGTACTAAGACACAAAGGATAATAAAACATAGTTTATTCATTAAAGAATCCATAACTTATATGAAAAGACAGGATCAATACACAGGAAACATACCTCACACCTCAAACACAAGAGTGTGTCATTAGTGTGCGATGAGATACAAATTCCTGTTATCTGTCTGTTCACAGACATTGCTCTTCCCTCAGAAAGCCAAAGAGAAACGTGGCTGCACCCCAACCTCTCCTCTGCAATCAAGGAAGAATTAAAGGCTCATGAGGCAGACAAGGAAGAGGCATTTTTTTAGGGAGAGACTGAAATTCATGCTGCTGGGGTATCTTCAGGATGGGAAAGAAATTGACCAAAGGTTTTAGTAAATATTTATATATACCATACATTTGGAAACGCTTTGATGTCCTTCAGGAGATGTGAGTAGGGAATAAAATTCCCTCTTAGTTACGTTGGGTGGTTTTAACTTTGCTTCTTGAAATCTGCCCCACTTAGAAAGTTCTGGTTATCAATGATTATATTAGGGTAGACATCAAGATGAACTCGAGTCTGATTTTTCAAGGATGGGTGATAGAAATGGAAAGGCAGGACACACTCGGAGGAGGGCTGGGGTGGTGTGTGCAAAAGAGCAGAGAGAGTGCTGAGAAAGAAAGCCCAGGACATCCCTAGAGGCCAGTGGAGAGGCTCATGTCAAGGAAAGTTTGGGGGATGCTGACGTGGGTCTCCACTTCTATGAGGGCTGGCCTTCATGTGCCAAGGCTTTCTCCTGTGTTTTTACAGTATGTTGTTGTCTACAGAGAGCCAGACTCAGCTGTGGGCATGCAGGGCTGGTGTGCCTTTCTTATCTTCCTGGAATTGTTATTCCTTGGCACATGTCCCATCAGTCCCTCTTTGACTCTTCCCAACTGCAGCCCTGTCTATAAGAATCCTTGCACCTTGTTTTAATTCTTAAGAAGTTTCAAACCTCACATCTAGGACTATTTCCTAAGTGACAAAGACAGAGTTGCATGGTCACATAAATGAATAAAATATTTATGATGAACCTGGGAAGTTAGTTTAATCACATATATCTCTTTCCTCCTGTGTATTAATTAATCCTGAAAAATCCCCCTCCCTCCCTCCCACATTCCAAATTGCTAAGAAAAAGCATATATGCAGAAGACAAGCTGAGGGGGTATTTCAGATCATCTTAAATGAATAAGCTCTAAATATTTCATAAGTATAGCAGATTCATCATCAGAGAATACAATTATGATGATTTCATGATTAACATCCATTTATATGTCCTTGAAAACTGCCCTGAACCCACTCTGCTGGGTCATTGAGACCTTGTCTGTTATTGAATAAATCCAGCAGGAGGAGGCAGGTTTGAATCCATCAGAAGGAAGCCCTAAACCCTACTTTCAGCACCTACTAAGTTATTTCCAAATTGTGTGGCTATTTTATGCCAGATGATGAGGAAACAATGGGCAGAAGTGTTAGGAATTTTGACCCCCTTTTATAGCTCTAGCAACTGGGATAAATCTTTTTCTATAGTTAACAATGGGTTTCACCCCAAAGACGAAGAAAACCAATACTAAAAGCAACACTGTCTGCCACTGTGATGAGCTGCTGCACATAAATCTTAAAGAACTTAATCTTTGTGTTTTCTTCTTATATAGAGTCCTCAAAGAGCCCATAATTTCCAGAGTATCTTTTGACTCAGTATTTTTTTGTAGTATTTGTGGTGGTATTTTGCTTCAGTAATTTAATTCTTATTCAAAAAGAAACAATTTCTGACATCCATTCTAAGAAAATATAATCAATTCAGGAGGCACATAATAGTGATGAGAAGATCTTGGCGATGCAGTAACTAACATTGTCACTGCTTTGGGTTTCTCCAAGTATATATAGAGAGGTGTGTAGCATCAGAAAGCAAAACTACATGGAAAGGCCAGAGTTATGGATGCACAGAGTGGTTGATGGCAGTAGCCTCAGAAGAAGTAACCAGGGCCAGCCAGAGCTCAGAGGCCTTCTTATGCTGGTAGTTCTTGAGCCAGGCTGCTCATGTGAATCTCCTGGGGAGGTTTTTGAAAATACCATTGCCAAGTCCTATTTCTGACTGATGTATGTTTTAATAATTTATGCCTTAGAGTGAATTAATTCAATTAGATTGTTTTCCTTCTCAACTCTGGTTGAGACCAGTGGATAAATAGAAGTTTTGTTTGGGGTGAGTTAATTAATCTTACAGAATGGGTTAATGAATTAATTAAGCAATTAATTTGTATGTTATTTTTCCAGGCATTGTACTAGAATGAAGAGATAAGGAAGTCCTGGTGCCATGAAAAGGAAGAGCTCACTGACCAGTGGGGCCTATATAGTATACAGAGGAACAGATGATTTATAATACTGCTCTGGCATCAAAAAAGTCTTCTAATCCCAGGGAATCCTGGTTCCTTCCAGCACATTGCCTTTTACAGTGACATTTTTGGTATTTTTCAATGACCCGAGGAAATTAACCTTCACCCTTGGGTCTGGCAGTGCTGTTTTCTGGCCAGGTTTAAATGGAACAAGGAAGTGGAGGGTCTTTGCACCATGGAGCACATAGGCAGATTCAGGAAGCTGTTCTGAAGAGTGATAAGGCCAATCCAAGGAGCTTGATAAATTGAGTATGACAGCCAAGATTGGCACCTAAGAGACTGGAAGAGAAAGAGTAAAGTAGTGAATGAGGATGACATAGGCTAGAGGGAGCCTGAAGGTACTCCAAAAAGCTTGCTTTTTAATGGATTCTCCTAATTGATATAGGGGCTGGGATTTAGCTCAGTTGGTAGAGTGCCACTCTGCAGTCTCTGAGGTCCCAAGTTTGATTCGCAGCACTGCAAAAATGGGAGAAGGACATGGCAACCCACTCCCAAGGCAATCCCCAAACAATCTGCCATTGAAAACCCTATGAGGGTCGCTATGAGATGGACACGACTCAACGGCACCTAACAACAACAACAACAACAACAATAATTGATATGGGTTTGTCAGGTGCATTTAAAAGCCTAAAATAGAATAGGTACTAAATTGCCACATGTATAACATTCCTTCTTCAGGAAAGTATATTTCATATTAAGAAAACAAGCCAGGTGTAAACCAGAGTTATTTGGAGTCAAATAAAAATGGTGGCTATGTTGATGTTTTTCTTTTGCTTCAGTATGAGGTACTAACATGATTATTTGACTTTTCTATATATAGCAAAGGAAGGAACTGTTATTATTTCAATTACCATTGGAAATATTTCAAGAATATATTTATTTACTTTTCTGCCTTGATAATGGGGGATAGTAGGGTATAATGGAACATTTGATTCCCTGGATCTTAGGGACCTCATATTTTGCTGTTTTAGTCACATGTATCCTTGTATTGCTTATTAATTACATCATGTATAGAACTTGCTTCCCACCCAGTCTGTAAGTTCCATGGGAAGAAGTACTTATTCCCTGCATCTTGGTCTGCCCTACAAAACCTATCACATTGGCTTGGACATTAATGATGCCCCATAAAGAACTGTAAATCATGATTGCAAGAATATAGAATCAACATAGCCACCCATATGTCTATCAACAGATGAATGGATTTCAAAAATGTGATAGATATACAATGGAATATTATTCAGCTATAGGGATGAATGAAATCATGTCATTTGTAGGAAAATAGAATTGGAGATCATCATTTTAAGTGAAATAAGCAAGAATCAAAAAATACAGCATATTTGCACTCATATGCAGAAGCTAGATCTATGTTAAAAGGAAAAAACATGTATAAAATTGTACATATCTACATTTAGAAAATACAAGGGGAAGGGGAAAGGGTTGAGCGGAGTGGGAGGGGGAGGAACACAGAGGGGTAATGAGGAAGAGAACAAATGCAAAGTACATGACACAATTGTATGAAAGTCCCATAGTGAAACTCATTATACTGTATGCAAATTAAAACATCATCATCATCATCAACAACAATAATAGTAATAGAACTGTGAATCAGAGTGGAATGACCAAAGAACAATTCTTGGGCTGTTTCGTTTTCTGAGTCAGGTGCCTAATAAGGGGTGGTGGCCACTGGGAGAGGTTAGAACTGACATATAAAGAATAAAAATTGTAACACAATAAAAAAAACTTCTGTGTCAAGGAACAAGGAGAGCTTCTTAAAGTAAGTTTATTAGCTGACTAAATATATGCTTTCCTCCCATTGGACTGCTAATCTCTGAAGAGAAAGGAGCACCTACGAGTTCCTTTGTTTGATAGAGGCATATTGGTGATTTTTGGAGACCAGTCATCCTGGACTTATGACCCACCAAGTTGGCTCATTTGCTTATGGGCAGAGGTTCAGCTGCTTCAAATCCTTCACTGCCTGGTGAGTGATCGTGCTTACAAAGGTTGGATTTAGCTGCTAGACTTGGGAATCTGCAGGGGGGATGATTGCTTTTGTAGCGATTTTTTTTTTAAATGTAAGCTCAGTGTTTTGGCTAAGCATTATTTTTCTGCTGAAGGACAGAATTAGTACAACCCATGTCCACACGTGTCATGATTTTATAACTACCCCATACCACAGACCATATTGTGTATAACCCACACACAGACTCACATATGCATAGAGAGGTTCATGCACACACCGCAAGCACATGTTTTCTTTCTAGAGTGAGTATTGTCGATTTATCTTTGGGGCATAGGCAAAAATAACACTATTGCCTGGCCTTCACTAATCTGTTTGCTTTTCTTTGAAGGAAGGCTTTAGCTGTTCCATTTAGTTCCCTTTACTTGAAATGTTGTGTTTAGACTCTGCCTGCATGTCTAGAGGGTGAAAGGTCATGGAAAATGCGTGAAAACCAACTGGATCCAAAAGCAAAATCATATCATTTGAGCCACAGACAGCTAGAAGCAAGTCAGGATGGGAAAGAAAACTTGAAAAGATGAAAAAAAAAAAAAAGCAAAAACTTATATCAAAAAAATGTAACAAAAATTCAAGCAGAACCTTATAAGCAAATTTATTTTTGCATTAGTCCCATTTCAAATTATTGTGTGGCCCTCACAGCATTGCCTCCTCCTTTGAGTTTTTGTTAGATCAAAATTCTGCTATAATCCCGATCTGATTTAAGAGATATAAATTGAGGTTTTCAATCATATTAAATGGAAATTTATTGGGGTAAAAGGATCTTTCGGGAGCAAAACAAAAATGTGTTCATTAGGAACATTGCGAAGGGTTAGTTCTTCTTTGTCCATAGCACTGCTTATAGAACAACCTTTCAGATTAATAATTTAAAAAAGCAACATGCTCCCCAAATATTTCAGATTGTTTTTAGTTTATAAGAGTAGATTACAAAGAGATCATCTAGCGATTGGAGTTTATAGGGAGAAAAACTAAAATATGAAGAAAAAATAGATTTGAGGTTTCCACAATGTAGAAAATACGGGGCAGATTAAATCCAGTTTTTGAGAGGTCAAGTGAACCGACATAATTAGCATACAAAGCAACCAGTGATAAAATATCTTATGTTTTATGGGTTTGGTATAATGCCCAGCAAACCAAATGTCCTTAATAAATTTTAAATGGTATCAATAGTATTTCCTTGCTGTTGATAGAGAGTTAATGTTATCACTTTGGGAAGTCTTATTAACCCTTTAGCTACAGATATTTCATCTAAGAGGAGAGAGAGTTGATTGGATAACAATGTTGTGGTGGAAATAATCTTTCTTCCCACAGTGAACAGATGTCTTGCCTCTCATTGTGATAATCGATTCTAATATTATTAAGCACAGGCCCAATAAATCTGCCCTTGTATTTTTCTGATACAAATACAATATACCTACCACTGCTCAATATCTTTCATATGTGAAGCAATAAAACTGAGTCAATATGAAATCATGTACTTTCCATGTAAATTGGATTGCTATGGGCCATTAGACTCTTTACATAAACAATATATTTTGTTTAAAAGAAAAAAAAAACAGTGTTCAGTTCAACATTTGAAAGTTCATAATGTGCAAAATCACATTAGCAGAGTAAATGGTGTCAGGGAGGAATCTATGGCATGGCTAACGAAAGCCTGAAGGAGAAAGGAACCTGACCTTCTAGCAAAACATCTTTTCTCCCATGGATGCCAATAGGAAAAGCCCACCAATGTCAGATGTAATTAAAAAACTTAATTCCAGAACCATTCTCTAAAGCATTCACAGTGTGCGATACCCAGGGTCCAAAGCAGAGAAGTCTCACCAATGCAGCGAATGATTTGCCTCTCCAAGCAGACAGCCATTGCTACACAGAAAGGTGATGACATAGTGAGGTAAGTCTGGTCATGAAGTATGATGTCACAGGATCCATTTTTGATACTAGGTAATAGCTTTCATTCTGGTAGGTCAATAGCTCATTCCTTGGCTTATTTACCTCCATTATTCATACAAATCTGCAAGCCAGAATTCAGTAGACAAACCTTACCCAAGTGTACTGCAATATTTGCATCTTGGCCTCTTTTGTAACATGGATCCTCTGCTCCGCCACAGCTGTCAGAGTAATGGCTTTTTTTTCCTTTTTATCTGGGTTGGCTTTATTCCCAGATTCCAAATGAAAGAGACAGCATTTTACTTGACCACCCCATTCCAACCGTTAAATACTGTGCCTTCAGGCTCTGATGCTCTAATGGTCGATTAAAGTTGATAACAGTCTGTCCAATTTCCATTTTTTAACATTCAGGCTGCTGAAATTGTGATATTGTAAAAATCTAAAGTCTTCGGGACCTGCCTGAAGATCTGTTTGGATGTCAACACATAATAATAAACAAGGGAAAAATAGTGTTGTCAACAGGCTTTAGCATTTGCAGAGCTTAGGTTAGCAACATGGCGCAGCCAAGTTTGAGTAGAGTCAAAGTAGAGGGTGGATCGACTGGTCTATCAGATGAGATATGGATCAGAGCCCCTCACAGCATGGTTTACATCTACGGGAGGCTAACATCCTCAAGACTCTTTCCACTACTGAACAAAATATACATTTTCCTCTCAACCTGTCTTACCAAGAGACCACTCTCTCTTGGTCTTATTAAGAGCCTCCCTTAACTTTTTTGACAGACACATAACTCAATGGCTCCTAGGCTTTGTTGTTAGGGCTGAAGGGTCACAGAAGTACCAATATAATTGAAATATTTTCAGAGATCTAATTTCTCAGCGGATTGGAATAAAATAGTTTGAATCTTTTTTTTTTTTCAAACCAACAATGGGCTTTCTTGAACCTTAGAATAGTAGAATTAAAACTAGGGCTTCAGAAATGGATTTGTAGACCAGTGGAATTCTGAGATAAGCAATTGGATCCCAATGTTTTAAGTGAAGGAAAAAAGTAAGAACTTCACCGTGAGCTGTACTCCCTGTACTTGTGGTATGCAGTCACTACCCAGTTCTCTTCAGAGTACTCATCAGCTGGCCCTTCTTAACCATGCTTGGATTCTTTCTATAAATCTGAATGATCTCACAGAGTTCTAATCTTTGGTAGACTAGTCTCATTTTATTTTTCCCAATCAATTGCTCAGCTCCAGGATTTTTTTTTAATGTTGGAAAAGCAATTGCCCATTTTCTGGGTCTTTGCTGCTAAAGTAAGTGCAGATGAGTCCTTCAGACTCTGCCAAATTTATCACTGCTGACAGATATGACATTTCTGGGAACGTGGCTTTAATCTCTTTTTCTAGCAAGGCTAAAATGAAGACTCAGAATTAAAAAGACCAAATATTTGGTTCTCCATATTACGACCATACAATAGAGGCTATACTTCCTTTCCATACAAATAATCTTTACATATAAAAACATTGATATTACTACATAGAAACCAAACCAGAATTTACTTTCCTTCCACTCAGCAACTTCAACTCTAGCTTTTACCCATGTCACCCAGTTATGAGTCCGGGTGATCTCTTCAAAAGATAGGGGCATCTGGATTTTCTCATATGTGATGAGATGAGAGAAAAACACACAGAAATCAACCATAAAAATTGATGTGACTAGCTGGGCATGGTAGCGCATGCTTATAATCCCAGTGGCTTGGGAGGCGGAGGCAGGAGGATCACAAGTTCGAGACCAAAGGCAGTCTGCATAACTTAGCGAGACCATGTCGCAAAAAGTAAAAAAAAAAAAAAAAAAAAAGGGCTGAGGGTGCAGCTCAGCGGTCCAGCACTTGCAGAACATGCAAGTGCAAGGCCCTGGGTTCAACCCCCAGTACCGCGAAAAAAAACAATTGATGTGACTACGGAATTTTTCTTTCTTCTGCTTTTGCACCCTGGTAACTAAGGTCTTCTCCATAGAACCATCAATGAAATTTACCTTTTTAAATTAGTATTTTATTTATATACATTGATGGGGTACAGAGTGATAAGTCCGTTGATATATTTATTATTCAACTACTAAATCAGTATGGCTTGTGCTTACATCTCCTTCAACATTTTACAGAACAAAATAAACAATAAAGTAAGAATTTTAATTAACATGTAATGGTAGTCATAGGCAACCATGAGTTCTACCATGATTTTTTTCCATATTCCTTTTTCTTTTCTTTTTTTTTCTTTTTGTATTTTCACAGAGTTGAATCCTGCGTTATGTGTTTTCTTCCTTTCCCTCTTTACCCCTCTATGTTGTTCCCCATGGTCCACTCCCTCCCACTAGTCCCCTCCACCCTCTTATTGTGTCCACTTATGTTTCCAATCATAGATAAGTATGATTGTGTATGTGTGTTTGTGTATGTGTATGTGTGAGAGAGAGCGTGTACATATACACACACGCACGTATATACTTTTTTCCCTTTTAGGTAGATTTAGCTCTTGCATACAAGAGACCAGGTGATGTTTCTCTTTTTGAGTCTGGGTGATTTTACTGAAAATGATGCTCTCCAGTTCCATCTATTTTGCTGCAAATGACAATTTCATTGTTCTTTGCTGCTGAATAGTATTCCATTGTGTATATATACCACAAAATTTTAATCCACTTCTCTGTTGATGGACGTCTTGGTTGATTCCATACCCTTGCAATTGTGAAGAGTGTTGCATTAAATGTGGAAGTACATGTGTCCCTGTGATATGATGACTTATCTTCCTTTGGATATATTCTTAGACGTGGTCTGTTGTTCTTTTTGTTGTAGGTGCCATTGATTCAGGTCCAACTCATAGATACCTGCATAGAGTTTTCAATGGCTGATTGTTTTGGGATTGCTTTTTGGGAGTAAACTGCCACATCCTTCTCCAATTTTTGCTGTGCTGGGGACCAAACCCTGTTTCTCAGAGAATGAAGAGCATGTGGTCCACCAACTGAGCTAAACCCCAGCCCCAGGAATCAGAAAGCTGGATCATATGGTAGTTTTATTTTTAGTTTTCTAGGGTACTTCTATATGGATTTCCACAGTGGATGAACTAATGTACTGTCCCATCAGCAATATAAAAGGGTATCTTTTTCTCCACATCCTCACCAGCATTCCGTGTCATTTGTTTTGTTAATCTAGGCAATTCTTACTGGAGTGACATGGAATATGAGTATAGTTTTGACTTACATTTTCCTAATGTCTAAGAATATTGAGCATTTTTTCATGTGCTTATTGGCCATTTGTATTTCTTTTGAGAATTCTTTAGTTCCATTGCTCATTTTTTAATTAGAGTATTTGATTGTTGTTGTTGTTAGGTGCCGTCAAGTCGGTATCCGACTCATAGCAACCCTCATAGGGTTTTCAATGGCTGATTGTTTCGGGATTGCCTCAGGAGTGGATTGCCAGGTCCTTCTTCCATTTTTGCAGTGCTGGGAATTG
Organism: Pedetes capensis; assembly: GCA_007922755.1. Taxonomy (NCBI): domain Eukaryota; kingdom Metazoa; phylum Chordata; class Mammalia; order Rodentia; family Pedetidae; genus Pedetes; species Pedetes capensis. Next base: position 41,868 of record VMDO01011695.1, read on the forward strand.
AACTCAGGACCTCAGAGACTGCAGAGCAGCGCTCTAACAACTAAGCTAAATCCCAGCTTAGAGTATTTGATACTTTGGTGTTTGTTATTTGTATATTCCAAAAATTAGTCCTCTGTCAGATGTGTAGGATGCAATGATTTTTCTAACATTCTGTGCGCTCTCCCTTAACTATGTTAATTGTTTCCTTTGCTGTACAGAAGCTTTTAGTTTTAAGCGATCCCATTTGTCCATTCTTGATGCAGTTTCTTGGGCAATTAGAGTCTTGCTAAGGAAATATTTGCCCTATGCCTATGTGTTGGAGGGTGTTCCCTATCTTTTGGCAGTTTTAAGGTTGGGCTGGAATTTAGCTCAGTTGGTAGGGCATTGTGCTGCAGTCTCTGAGGTCCTGAGTTCGATTCCCAGCACCGCAAAAATGGGAGAAGGGTCAGGCAATCCACTCCCAAGGCAATCCCGAAACAGTCAGCCATTGAAAACCCTATGAGGGTCGCTATAGGTCAGATACCTACTCTACGGCACCTAACAACAAGTTTTATGTTGAGCTAATTCTCATATAGGTTGAGAGTTACAAGTCTACTTTCATTCTTCTACATATGCATATCCAATCTTCCCAGCACCATTTGTTGAAAAGACTGTTTTCTTTCTCCAATGTATACCTTTGGCCCCTTGGTTAAAGATTAGATGGCTATACTTGTGTGGGTATATATCTGGGTCTTCTAATCAGTTCCATTGATCTTCTTGCCTATTTTTATGCCTGTTCCTATTTTTACCACTATGACTCTGTAGTATAATTTGATGCCAGGTATTGTGACGCCTCCTGCACTGTTTTTGCTGCTTATGATTGTTTTGGCTATATGCAATCTTTTGTGCTTCCATAGAAATTTTAGGATAGTTTTATTTCTATTTCTGTGAAATATATCATTGGAATTTTGATTAGGATTGCATTGAATCCATAGATTGCTCTTGCTAGTATAGCCATTTTCACAATATTAATTCTGATCCATGATCAAGGGAGGTCTTTCCATCTTCCAATACCTTCTGTGATTTCTCTTTTTAGTGTTTTGAAGTTTGCACTGTAGAGGTCTTTGGTTATATTGATTCCTAAATATTTAAGTTTTTTAGTGGGCCATTGTGAATGGGATTGTTGTTTTGATTTCTTTCTCTTCCTGTTCATTATTGGTATAAAAGAATGCTATTGATTTTTGAGTGTTAATTTTGTAGCCTTCTATTTTGCTGGAGGAGCAAGTTAGCTCTAGGAGTTTTCTAGTAGAATTTTTAGTGTCTTTTAGGGATAGGATCATGCCATCTGCAAATAGAGATAATTTTACCTCTCTTCCCCTATTTCTATCCATTTTATTTCTTTCTCTTGCCTGATTGCTCTGGCTAGGAGTTCAATCACAATATTGAATAAGAGAGGAGAAAGTAGACACCCCTCTCTTGTTCCTGCTATTAGAGGAAATGCTTTCAATTTTTCTCCATCTAAAATGATGTTGGCTGTAGACTTGTCATATATAACCTTATGGTGTTGAGATATGTTTCTTCTATACACAGTTTCTTCATGACCTTTATCGTGAAAGGGTATTGAACTTTTTTGAAAGCTTTTTCAGCATCTATTGAGATGATCGAGTGATTTCTGTCTGCAAATCTCTTGATATGTTGAGTTACATTAGTTGATTTACATATGCCAAACCAGCCTTGCATCTGTGGAATGAAGCCCACCTGATTATGGTGTATGATTTTTTTTTATGCGTTGCTGCACTCAGTTTACAAGAATTCAATTGAATTTAATTTTACATCAATGTTCATCAGGGAAATTGGTCTATAATTTTCTTTTTTTGTAGCACCCTTACCTGTTTTTGGTACCAATGACAGTGGCTTCATAGAACAAATTTGGAAGTATACCTTCCTTTCTATTTTGTGGAATAATTTGAGGAAGAAGGGTATTAATTATCTTTAAAAGTTTGATAGAATTTAGCTGTGAGCCTGTCAAGACCTGTGGTTTTTCTTTGCTGGGAGATTCTTTATTAATGCCTCAGTTTCATTACTTATTATAGGTCTATTTAATTTGTTTATGTCTTCAGGGTTTAATTTTGATAGGTCATAAGTGTTAAGGAATTTATCCATTTCTTCTGAATTTTCATATTTTGGGGAGTGTAAGTTCTTAATTAGTCTCTGATGGTATTCAGTATTTCATTAGTATCAGTTGTTATGACCCTCTTCTCATCTCTAATTTTATTAATTTGGGGTTTTGCTCTCTTTTTTGGTGAGTTTAGCTAATCTTTTCAAAGAACCAACTCTTAGTTTCATTAATTTTTTTGTATTGTCCTTTTAATATCTATTTCATTAATTCCTGCCTTGATCTTAATTATTTTTGCATGCTAATTTTGGGGTTGGCTTGTTGCTGTCTTGCTAGTGCCTTGAGGTATATCATTAAGTTATTTAATTGGGCCGTTCCTACCTTTTTAATGTAGGCACTCATAGTATGAACTTCCCTCATAGAACGGCCTTTGCTGTGTCCCATATATTTTGGTAGGTTGCATTTTCATTATAATTTGATTGAGGGAAATTTTTAATTTATTTTCTGACTTTTTCAATGATCCACTGATCATTCAGAAGTGTGTTCTTTAACCTCCATGTATTTGTAACATTTTTGTAGTTTCCTTTGCTTTTGACTTCTAGTTTTATTCCATTGTGATCTGATCAGGTGCAAAGGAAGATTTCATTTTTTTTATATTTGTTGAGGCAAGTTTTGTGGACTAAAATTAGGTCTATTTTAGAAAAAGTTCCGTAAGGTGCTGAGAAGAATGTTTATTCTGCCTCTTTTGGATGGAATATTATTCAGACATCTGTTAGGTACAATTGGCCTATGGTGTTAAGTCCATTGTTTTTTGTTAATATTTTGCTTTGATGACCTATCTATTGAAGAGAGTGAAGTACTGGTTCTCCCATAATTATTGTGCCTGGACCTATGTGCCCCTGTATTTCCAGTAATGTTTGTTTTATAAAGTTAAGTGCTCCTATGTTTGGTGCATAGATATTGCCTAACATTATGTCCTCTTGGTTGTTTGTTCCATTTCTTAATATGCAGTAACCTTCTTTGTCTCTTCTGATTAGTTTGAGGTTAAAGTCAAGTTTTTCATAAATTAGTATTGCTGTTCCTGATGTTTTTCATACATGTTTTGTATATTGTTTCCTAGCCTTTTATTTTCAGTCTATTTTGGTCTTTATGGATAAGATGAGTCTCTTGAATCCCCCATATAGAAGGTTTTTGTTAAGGTGGTGGTTTGGTACCTTATAAATGATGAATTAAGAACATTTACATAGGATAATTATTGAGAAGAGTTCATTGGTCATTTCTATGTTGGGTTTGGATATCGCTTGCTCTTCACTTTGTCCCCTTTTCATAGTAGGATTTGGCTGTTTTATTACATTTGATATGCTTGCTTGTTTTATTATCATTAGCTTGTTTTATTCATGAATTCTTCTCATGTGCTTTATTCATTCCTATGGTCTTACATTTGGGTTTGTTATTCTTCTTTTGCATGTAGTATTTCTTTAAGTATCCCCTGTAATGATGGCTTTGTGGTCAAGAATTGCTTAAGCTTTGTATATATATCATGGAAAGTCTTACTTTCTCCATCCTTGTAAAAGGATAACTTTTCTGAGTTTAGTATTCTTGGTTAGCATTTGTTTGTTTTCAGGACTTGAAAAATGTCCCTCCTTGCTTTCCTTGCTTTTAAGGTTGATGTTGAGAAGTCAGCTATTATTCTGATGGGTTTACCTTTGTAAATGAGATGACATTTTTCTCTTGCAGTCTTTAAAATTGTTTCTTTGTTTTGTAGAATTAGCATTCTAGCTGTAATGTGACATGGAGAGGATCTCTTTTGGTCTAATCTATTTAGAGTTCTGAATGTCTCTGTGGTTTGGGTATATATTTCTTCCATTAGATTTGGAAACTTTTTAGCTATCATTTCATTGAATAGATTTTCTATGCTTCAAGTTTCAGTTTCAGCTCCTTCTTGTACAGCCTATATTCATAGGTCATATCTCTTCATTCTATCAAAAACTTCTAGAAAATTTTGGTCATATTGCTTCATCTTTTTGTCCTTCTTGGTATCTGAATAAGTAAGCTGTTCAACTTTTTCTTCTTCTTTGATATTCTGTTTTCCACTTCATCTAATCTGGAGACATTGGATTCTACTATCACTTTCATTTAATTGGTTGTGTTTTTTAGTTCCAGGATTTCTGTTTGGCTCTTTTTGGGTCTCAATTTCTTTGCTGAATTTTTCTTCCAAGTTAAACACTTTTTTTGTCCAGTGTTTCAATTGCATTTATGTGTTTGGTTATACTATCTTTGATCTCTTTTAATATTCTTATATACAGATTTTTAAAATTCTCTTTCTGGCATGTCTAACATTTGAGTGTCTTTAATTTCATTTATTGAAATGTTATGGTCATTAGGGTTTTTCTTCTTGCTTTTTCATATTTTGTATTGTTCTGGGTTGGGTTTTGGGCATTCCTGAGTTTGGTTATTTCTACCTTATATAGTTTGGTTATCCTTGGTTTAATGCCTTCTTTTATTGGTTTAATGCCAAGGTCCCAATATCACTTAGAGCATAAAAAGCATTCTGTTGCTAAAGTAATAGCTTCATCTGATCTCACATTTATAATTATGGTTAATCTTGTTTGAGGCCAGATATTCTTTAAGAAGATAGTTATGGGAAGATGTTGTTAGGGATAGTGATGAATAGGTGTTGGGAGTAAATATTGAGTGGTATGTGTATTGGTGGCAGAAACATGAACATCTGATAGACAGGTGGGTGGGGAGTAGGGGGAAGAACTAGATTAGATATGGATAAGGAAGAAGGGCAAACACAGGGGAGAATTTTGGAGTATGAGTGGGAAAAAAGTAGGCAAAATTATGTCTATTTGTTCCTTACATGGAATATACCTATGTGTGTGTGCATACATACACATATATTTCCTTACACACACAAAACACACATATTTTATATGAACATTCTAAGAGGTATAGCAAATACAAGGATGGGGGATGTCCTATTTGGTTTTAACAAATAAATTTGGGAAATATTGTTAGTGTTACGGTTGATTGACTGGGGTAACCTATAAAGAATAATGGTTAAAAATTATGGCTAATGAGAAGGATGAAGGAAAGTACCAAAGGCTAAAGAAGGACAGGAAGAGAAATAGTGATAAAGAGAAAAGCAAAAATAAGAATAAAAGAAAAAGCAGGACAGAAGCAAAACAGTAACAACAAAGAAATCAAAAACTAGGAACACATAAACATGCAAATGAAAGAAAGAAAGAAAGAAAGAAAGAAAGAAAGAAAAAAGAAAAAAAAGAAAAGAAAGAAAAAGAAAGAAGCCAATCCAAAATAGACTAATCAGCACTGATTGGTTCAGTCTAGATGTCAGTCACTCAGTTCCTTGTGAGTCCTTGCCCTCTGGATGTTGTTGATCAGGAGGCACAGTCCTTGCTCCCACCACAGTTCCAGATGAATTCATAGAGTGGGCATATGCCCTCCAATTCCTTCTACACACTCATGAGATGATCTCACTCTGGGCCTACCATCCCACAGACTAGCACAATCTCCCATCCGATGAGCCACCAGGACCCCGGAAACTGTGGTGCTGGAAGCCACACCATCAGCAGCTGTACCACTGCCCAACTGTGTATCCAGTTCTCTCTCCCTGGGGTGGTTTCAGCCAAGCTGAGTGGATCTGTGTTGTCAGTCACTCCAAACTGAGCCCACCTTGTAGGTGGGAAACCTGGGAAGAAGGAGCACCTAGAAGTGCCTGGCTGTGATCCCCTCCTCTGGATGGGTTAGGAGTCCACTTAGGTGTTCATCTGTTCATTTGCCAACTAGTCCAGCTTTAGGGTGATCCCAGACACTTCGCCTCCCTAATCTTCCTAAGCTTCTCTGACCTGGGAATCCATCCCTTCACACTACTGTGTGCTCAGATCTCTCCTCCGCATAGCCACAGTCAATTCACCAGCCTTGCCCATTCCAGGCCTGATGCACATAGCCCAAACTGAGGGTGGGCCACCTGGAAAGCCCATGTGGCTGGAGTGAGCCCAGCAGCATCCAGCTCCTCAGGGTAGAAAGCAGCTCAACTCAATGTTTATTTGTTTAAATGTTTATTTGTTTAAAAGGAGTTAGTCTGGTACACAGATGTATATGGAGGCTTTGGTTCCTTAAGTGCCCAAGGCTGTTCCCAGGGAGGGGTGAGTAAAAGACTGAGTCCCCTTGCTTCTCAAACCACACTTGTGCGCATGCCTGTTCCTCCATGGGCACTTTGACAGTGTCTTTCAAAGCCCACCCCCCCACCATTCAGTGGTCAGTTCTTGTTTTTCACCAGTCTGTGCTACAGTGCAGGAGGACCTTATTTACCTGTTATGGTGCCAGTTTTCTTTTCTTGCTGGAGAACTTGGCACTATGTTTCTGATGGTGTTCTTGCTCTGTCTTACTGCACTGTTATTTCTTCTTTTTATATGCAGTTGAGACAGTCTATATATTGCTATTTTAGCTCTCCTGTTTCACCCCCTCTCTTGGAGGTGTTATCAATCTACCATCTTGACCCATCTCCCTCGAAACTTATATTCATTGTTCTTTTTCTTGATGTTTTTGAAGATGCTAGTATTTAATGTTTATTGCTAGAATGTTTTCGAAGTCAGGAAAACAGAAGGTCTTCCAAAATTCACCCATAGGATAAACTAAGCAGAAGACTATTAGGTCAGACTTCCTGGGTTCAAATCGCAATTGGCCAGTTTCCTAAGGTTTATTGCTGGGATGTTTATTGCTGGAATGTGTTTGAAGGAACCCGCCCTTCAGATAGTGTATGTAAATTCAAAGGAAGAGAAACGCTCCATTTCTAGAATGATCCCATTCTAGGACTGTCTTCATTTTCTAGAATTAGCTATCGATATTTGCCTGGCAGAAGCTTTAGAGGTCACCAATTTTCACCCTCAAGAATTTGCTTCTATTTACATGTTTGCCCCAGTCTCATGATTTTTCTTCTACTTCTCTAGAAACTCATGTGAAATTCTGGCACCTGAGATGCTGATAATAGTACTACTACTACTACTACTACTACTACTACTACTACTACTACTACTACTACTACTAGCTGCAGCAGTTAACACTTATATAGCACTTTACCATGTTCCAGATACTCTTTTAAGCATCTTACAAGAATTAACTCATTTAGTCCCTATGAAAGCTCTGTGAGGCACTGCCATGATTCTTCCCCTTATGCAGATGAGGAAATTGAGGCACAAATTGGTTATGTAAGTGGCCAAAGTCACATAGGTAGTAACTGGTAGAGGTGTGATTTGAACCCAGGAAATCTGACTTAATAGTCATTGCTTTATTTATCCTGTAGGTGAACTTCTGAAGACCTTCTGTTTTCCTGACCTTTATCTGGGCTGAGGGTTTGCCCTGAGACTGGTGTTGGAATTACTGAGGGGTGTTTGGATCTTCTGTGCACCCCTGAGTTGTAGCATTTCCCCGGTATCTGTTGTGTGTACTCAACTTGTGTGAAGTTTTTTTTTAATTATCTGTTCATGTTCTTCCAGAGTTCCTTGTAGGATGCAAACCTGGCTTTGGAGTGAGCTTTCTATTCTATTATTTCAAAAAGTTCAAAACCCTCTTGTCTAGATCCTTCTCTGAAGTGCCTTTTGTAGTTCTTTAAGATGATGCCTGATAATTCCAAGTGAGTGGGAAAGACAGAAAGTACAATAAGGTTTTGGGAGAAAATAGAAAATAATTAGAATAATAAATAGAAGTAAGCAGCCAAGAAAGTCTGTTATGCAATGTCTTCTGAATGGTATAATTTATAGGACGGTGCTTGAAAAATCTTCAATACTCTCCAGTGGGAGGTGGCATTATTATGATAATGGTTGCATTTGTTTTATCATTCTTACCTGGGGATTCTGGCTTCTGAATCTGAACACAGAAATAAATCAGGAAGTGAACTGGAAATCCTGAAGGGTGGGGTGCTGGTGAACAATCATAGGTGGGGGAGCTGTCTTCTTGGGGTTTCTGCCTATGTAATAAGCATCCTGAGCACCAAGGGAGTATTTAGTCTGGTTCTTCAAGGAGCATTCAGAAGCTAAAGAAAAAGACACATTTGCGCTGTAAATCAGAGAGGGGAGGGTCCAATTCCCACATCAAGGCCATGTACCATTAGTTCAAATTGCAGGGAAAAGACACAGGCCACCAAAACACTGAACAATTCCAACCTAGCAAGGGGGTTGAGTGAATCAGAAACATTCCTGCAATATAGCAGAGAAAGAGGCAAGGCTGGAGAAAAAATAGGCCAAGTAATAAGTACGAAAGGGGATTGAAGCTAGTAATGACTCAAAAACGGCTGAGCTGCCAAGCCTATTTAAAAATCCTCTTAAAAACAGAAGCAGAGAAGAAAGAAACATGGACAGGACTGGCACAGGAATGACCTTGAAGAATAATTATACCAAAACTAAGTGAGGGGCTATTTTGCAGTTCAGAACATAGAGAAATCAGTATTAGATGGCAGGATTCGAAGGCATTAAGGGAGCTTGTGCTCTCTAAGCTAATTATTTCACATGCTTACAGTTATTTTGGGGAAAACTAATAGGGATCTAAGGATGCTTAGAAGAGAAGGGAATGTAAAAGGTGGTTTAATCTTGAACCCAGACTGTAGTCTTATGGAAATGCAGTTCAATAAAGCTAATGTCAACATGCAATGGAGTATGTGAAGGAGGGACCCTAGCATCTAGAGGGTAATGGGATCATTGGCAAGAACCATGATTGATTTTTTTCAAGAACAAAGCTGGTCCAACAATTGATTTTTTTTCTTGTGCACAGGAATTGGCTGAATTTTAGAAGACAGCATAAATCTTTGAACTTTATTCACACATTTGGCACCAGCTTTCATATATTTTATTTCAAAGATGGGGTAGCTTGGCTGTATAGAGCCTTGCCACATGCATTGAGAGTGGCTGGAAGATCACAGCAAAGGGTGAGGCCAATGGCAGTTTATCTATCTCATGGTTGAGTAGAGAGTATATCACTCAGGTTAATGAAACCTTCATGTGATTCTCAACTGGAGGATTCTGAAAAATTCTTTGAGAATGTGAAGGCCTACACAATAAGATTAGAAAGTTGTAAAATGAGATTTGGCTAATGGTAAAACTTGACACTGTGTTAGCAATGCCACTGGACTTGACAAGATTCTTACCTTAGATGAATGAGGAGTCTGCATTAGTTCATATGTTACTTACATGGTTGGGATTTTGTTACTCAGTGGGAAGAAACAGGCAAGCAGGACATCCAGAAGTTAAGTTGGAATTCCAAGAAAAGAGTTATTCCAGGGCACAAAAGATCACAGACTTTTCTATGCTCCTCTTTCTCATTCTCTTACTCTACCTCAGTTCTGAAAATGTTATTCCTATTGTCCCTCTTCTCTTAGAGCCTGGCATTTTAATCCCATAATCTATAACCCATCTGATACCTGTGTACTTGTTATTCCCAACATGAGCCAGACTCCAATTTAAGTAGATTTGCCCTATGACAGTGCCAAGTAGGTAAAATGTTAAGCAAATAGAGACAAAAGGAATTCACAATCTAGTACTGTTACAACTTGACTCAGAAATCCTCATAGGCAAAGATATCTAAAACTAGAAGATTATGAATGAGTGGAATAAAAAATGATCAGGTTGGAGGCAATGAAAGACAAGCTAATAGATCACATAAAAATGTGCTCACTGGTGATCTTCCCAAAACCCTTCTCTCTACAATGTCACTGCTCTTAAAACCCTTGAGACAGAGTCTTTTCCACTTTATAGATGAGAATATTGAAACACAAGTCAAGGATATTCTGGTTTCAAATATTACACATTAAAAAGCCTGGAAGACATCAGTCACATCATTACAAGAAAGAAGATGCAACAAACTGAAAAATCAGCAACTTTTGTTATACTCTTCAGAGGATGGGGTTGCAGAGTGAACCGTCACTTTGAAATCTAGAGAGACATGTAAATACTGAAAAATCGTGGCTGAAATCTGCTTACCTGGAGCAGAAGTCACCTAATTGGTAACACTGATGAATTTCTGGAGGCTAATGGTGGACTAGTACGAAAGTGAAAACTCTGGGAGTCTGTAATCTTAGAGATGGCTTATACTTTGATAAGTTTTACTTCTATGAGCCCTACTAGGTTCTCACAGTAAAGAATCCAGCAAGATCATCTCATAGCTCTAGAAGCTGGAGGTGAAAAGTCACAATTATGAAATAAGTACAAAGTATCCTTCATGAAAAAGAAAAAGCCTACTTTCTAGGGATAAAGACTTATCCCACCTGGATGGAGAACATTTATCTGACTTCAGCCTCTTATGAATTCTTGTCTTACCTAAGAAGGAAAAACAAAACAAAACAAACAAACAAAAAGACAAAGTTAAAAAGAGTTGTGAATATCACAACCCAGGGCACAGACCTGTGAAAAGACTGAGATTTAATCATAAGATTATGGAATACTACCTTTTATTCACATTTTATTATTATACCAACAGAGCTCCAGGATAATAACATTGGATTACGGCTGAAAGAACAACATGCAGACTCCACTAAGACAGAGTAAACAGGAAAGCCTAAAAACCACAGGGGAGACAAAAACAAGAACATTGGTGAAATTTAAAGTCTCTGTTATCTACAGAAACAGAAAACATTAAACTCAGGCCAACTCCTTGCCAGATTAACATAAACCTCAAACTAAGGGCCAATTTACCTCAGTTCCTATTGTCCCATACATCATGCCTGGATTTCTATTGAACATTACAAGGCATGCAGAAAAGCAAGGAAAAAAAAAAACCTGGAAGAGAGAAAGCTGGCATCAGAACCATGCAAGACAACATCAGATAACATGCAAAAACAGATTGCTAATGTAAACAGAGAGATGAAAATTCTAAGAAAGAGTCAAAGGAAATGTTGTGAATAAAAAAATACCGTAACATAAATAAAGAATGCCATTGGAGGGCCCATAAATAGACTGGACACAAGCAAGGTGAAAATCAGCGAGCTTGAAAATATGTCAATAGAAAATTCCCAACTGAAATGCAAAGACAAAAAGAATGAAAAACAAAACCAAACCACAACAGAATGGACATCCAATTATGGGCTGGTTTAAAAAGGCAAGCACGGACCAATTGGAATACCAGAAATACAAGGAAGCGAGAATGGAGCTGAAGAAATACTTGAAGCAATAATGGCTAAGAATTTCTCAAAATTAATGACAGATACTAAAGCACATGTCTGTAGCTATGCATCTTAGCATCCAATCCCGCCTGATCTTGGAAGCTAAGCAGGGTCAGCCTGGTTAGTCCTTGGATGGGAGACTACCAGGGAATACCGGTGCTGCAAGCTAGGGAGAAGGACCTGGCAGCCCACTCCTGAAACAATCTACCATTGAAAACCCTATGAATAGGAGAGAAGCACTGACATAGTACTGGGCATTGCAGTGTTGGAGAATGTTTCCTTCTATTGTACATGGGGTCAGACCCAACTTGATGGTACCTAACAACAAACCACCCATCCATGAAGCCCAGAAAACACTAAGCAGGCCAAATATCAAAATACACACACACACACACACACACACACACACACACACACACGTATTCAAACACCAGAAAAGCAAAGACTTGGAGAAAAATCTTGAAAGAAGTCAGAGGAAATAAACCACCTTCCCTGTAAGAGATTATGGATAAAACTTATGCCAGACTTCTTGTCAGAAATCATGCAGACAAGGAGAGAGTGGAGCTCAAATGTTGAAAGTAAAAAGCATGAACATATAATTCCATATCTAGAAAATTATTCTTCAAAATTAGAAGAGAAATACTTTCTCACACAAACAAAAACTGAGAGAGTTCATCATCAGCAGATCTTCCCTGAAAAAACATGTTAAAAGAAATTGTTCAGGTGTAAGAAAAATTATATAGCCCAGAAAATCATAAGTCTCTTTATGTCCCTTGTGCTTAATTGATCTAAAATATAGCTATATGTTGAAATAATAATAGTAAAGTTTTATATCTTATGGATAATTGAAGTAAATAACAACAATGTCATAAGAACAAAGAAAGAGGAATTGGAAACTCTGAAATAAAGTACCTTCACTAAATGTGAAGTTGTTGTTGTTAGGTGCCATCAAGTCATGTCTGACTCCTATCAACCCTATGTACAACAGATGAAACATCACCATACACTGTGCCACGCCCAGCACTATGTCAGTGCTTCTCTGCTGTTCATAGGGTTTTTGATAGCTGATTATTTTGGAGGTGGGCTGTCAGGTCCTTCTCCCAAACCTACAGCACCCAGTATTCCCAAGCAATCTCCCATCCAAGTACTAACCAGACCCAATCCTGCTTAGTTTATGAGATCTGAGGAGATATGAAGCCAGGGTGGTATGGCTGAAGACAAAATGTGAAATAGTATACTATTATCTGAACATGGGCTTAGTTTAATTAAAAATGTATATCTTGAGCTCTAGGACAACTACTAAATTAAAAAAGAATTGATATGCTAGAATATCCGTTGATAAAAATAATTGATATGCTAAGAAAAGAGAGAAAATTGAATAATGTAACAATCTCAGTTAGAGTGAGAAAAAAACACAAAAAGGGGCAAAAAGAAAGAAGAAATGCAATGACTAGAAGCTCTTAAGAATGGTAGATATTTATCCAATTGTATCAATAATCACTTTAAATGTCAATGGTCTTTATATAGCAATTAAAAGATAGGGCTCATCACAGTGAGAAAAAAGGACTCAAGTATATTTTGTTTACAAGAAAGCACTTTAAATATGACTCAGCTATGTTATAAGTAAAAGGATAGAGAAAGATGCACCATGTTAGTATTAATCAAAAGTCAGGTGGAGTAACTATAATAGTGTCAAAGCTGACTATACAACAAGGAAAATTAGGAATAAAGGAGGACATATTGTAAAGATAAAGGAGTCAATTCTATAAGAAGACACAACAACCCTTAATGTTTATGTAACTAACAAAAGAGGGCCGATGCACATGAGGCAAAATTGATAGAACTTTAAGGAGAAATGAAAATCCATTACTACAGTTAGAGACTTTACTATCTCTATTTCAGTAATTGAAAGATCAAGCAGGCTGAAAATTAGTAAGGATATAATTGACTGGTACAGCACCCCATCAATCAACTTGTTCAAATTGACATTTATAGAAGAGTCTATCTGATAACAGCAATATAAATGTTTTTCTCAAATTCACATGGAGCATTCAGCAAACAGACTACATTCTGGGCTATAAAATACACTTTAACAAATTTAAATAACACCCATGGCAAATATACTTTCAGATCACAATGAAATTAAAGTAGAAATAAATAACAGAAAACATCTGGAAAATACTTGAAAATTAAACAAAACGCTTCTAAAGAACCCTTCTAAATAATGAGTGAGAGAAGAAGTCTCACGAGAAATTAGAAATTGTTTTGAACTAAATGAAAATGAAAATATACCTTTCCAAAATTTATAGATTGCAATGAAAACAATGCCTAGAGGGAAATTTCTAGCATTGAATGCGTGTATTAGAAAAGAATAAAGATCTTAAATCAATAGTCTAGGCTTCTACTTCAGGAAACTAGAAATATAAGGGCAATTAAGGCTTAAAGCAAGCAGAAAAAAAGAAAAATTCAGAGCAGTAAACAATGGAGTTAAAAACAATAGAGAAAAATTATTATTTTTGTTGTTGAACCCAAAATCTGGTCCTTTGAAAATATCAATAAAATTGACAAACATATAGTCAGGGTAATCAAGGAGAGACACAAAATACCAAAATCAGAAATAAAAGAAGAACATCACTATCGATTCTGTAATCATTCAAGAAGTACTAGGTATAGCACTATGCCCAAAAATATAGTAACTGAGATTAAGTGGACCAATTCTTTAAAGGACACAAAATACCAAGGCCTCACAAAGATAAGTAGATAATATGAATAAGCCTATATCTATTTAGCCTGCAGCGGTAGCCCTGTGGCATCCAATCCCGTCAGATCTCAGAAGCTCAGCAGGGTCGGGCCTGGTTAGTACCTGGATGGGAGACCGCTTGGGAACACCAGAAGCTGTAGGCTTGGGAGAAGGACCTGGCAACCCCCTCCCAAAAATCAATCTGCCATTGAAAACCCTATGAACAGCAGAGAAGCACTGACAATAGTGTTTCCCCTGTTGTACAGAGGGTTGCTATGAGTCGGATACCGACTCAACGGCACCTAACAACAACAACAACAATATCTATTTAACAAATTAAATAAATAATCTTAAAAACAAAAGTGCTAGGCTTAGACGGTTTTACTGGTGGATTCTACCAAGCATTTGGGGGTGAAATTATACTAATTTTTCACAATCTGGTTTAGAAAAAGTAGAATAAGAAACACTTTCTAACTCATTCTATGAGGCCAGCAATACCCTAATGCCAAAACCAGATAAAGACATTATAACAAAGGAAAACTACAGTCAATATATTTCATCAACAAAGAAGCAAATATCTTCAATAAAATATTGTTGTTGTTAGGTGCTATCGATATCAGGTATCCAACTCATAAAGACCCGATGTACAACAGGCAAAATACTATTGTTAGTGCTTCTCTGCTATTCATAGGGTTTTCAATGGCTGATTGTTTTTTGGGAGTGGATTGCTGGGTCCTTCTCCCAACAAAATGTTAGTAAAACTTAAATCCAACATTGTATGGAAATAATTAAATCTCACAATCAAATAGAATTTATTTCATGCTTGCAAGTCTAGTTCAGCGCTGGAAAATCAATGAATGCAGTCCACCACAGGTAAAGAAATAAGTCAAGAAATGAAAAAAAAGATGCTCTGTGTTTATAGATTGGGAACCCAAGTTAGGGGGAAAATTAAGGAGAGGGCTGAAACTAACCCTTTGTGTTTAGTTCTTTCAGCCAGAAAAGAACTTCAATTTGACTGTTTCAGTTGCCTTTAATAAAAACAACTTAAAAAACAACTTAAAAAATAGTCAATTAATTGTCTTGTTCATCTTAGCTTTTGAAAGGCAATGAATGCTGAAGGTAAAAAAATTCAAACAGTATAAAAAGTTATAAAAAGTCAGTTTTTCTTCAGTCTAAGAAGACACTATAGTTATGAAAATCACTTGTTTTTTTTCTGTAGTGTTCCAATCATACGCAATCTTTCAGAAGGTGAATCAGTTTGTGGCTGAAGATGTTAAGGAGAATGTTGATTGTCCTACCTGTGAAATCTTCATACACCATACATATATGGGTACTTTTATTTTGTATTGTTGTAATTTGTTTTTGCAGTGAGCACCTACTGATTTTATGTTAGGCTCTGTCAAGTCAGTATCTGACTCATAGTGACCCTACATGCAACAGGCGAAACACGGTTGTCAGTGCTCCTCTGCTGTTCATAGGGTTTTTCAATGGCAGAATTTTTGGGAGTGGGTTGCCGGGTCCGTCTCCCAATTGATTTTATAGTTAGTCAATTAATAGTATACTGGTAAGTACTAACTTTATACTTAACATGTAAAGTTTATGGTTTCTATTACTCTCCATTCATTTTAGGTGACTAATCCAAGAGTGGGACCAGAATTGAGACTTGACCTGTTTTTTTCTAATATGCATTGTATGTGAATTTGTACATGGGTTTGGAAAGGAGAAAATATCCAGGGAGACCTTCTTTTCTTCTAGGAGAGAGAAAAAAAAGTGTTCCTCTCCTAGACTGACTCCAGGACTGCTTAGAGTGTGCAGTGTGTGTGTTCCCAGGCCATAGATCTCCCCTATGGACCTCAGTGTCCTAGAAGCTTCTTAGTAGCAGCATCCAGCACCTTAACTTGCAGCATGGTCTTAAAACCTTGTGCTATGGTTTGGGGTAAGAGCCTATATAATTGTCAGGGTTTGCTTATGGATGGGGAAGTTCTGCATAATGAAAAAGTTCTCTCAGCCTCTCCACTGAAAGTCTCTTAGTCTCCCTCATTCAGCAATGTCAGTGTGTAGAGAGAAGTGAAATGTACAGAGTGCTAACACATTCTTACATTCATTACTTTTACTGCAAATACCCAGCCCTGAATAAAACAAATTTTTTTTCTGTTGTCAATTTTTTTAATTTTGTGCAAACCATCATTGACATTTCACACTTTAGAAAGCAAATGGCGCGCCACTTTAATGAACTTAACAAATCAGTCCAAGCAGGATTGTGGTATGCAAGACCAAGCATTGTGGCAACCCTGAGCCATGACAGTTAGTTGCCTGAACCAGTGTCAATGGAGACTTTCTCCTGGGGCTTCCATGTAGTCTGTGGTTGAAGGAAACAAAGATGTTCTGTGACTCACACAAGCGTTACTGTGGGTGTCCTTTGGCTGGGTATAGTGTCCTGTGCTGAGACTGGGCCGAAGCTAGGCCTGGAACGGGGAGGAGAGGAAGACATAAGAAATTGGAGAATGACTTGCTGCTGCCCTGGAGCTTAAAACCGGGAAGGGACACAAATCCTTTGAACAAATTTAAAAGCATTATCTCAGCAAAAATCAAATCGAAATCAAATAATGCATCAATAGCAGGGAGTACCTTGAATGGTACAGAAACCTGTATGGGAATACAGAAAAGCATTGGGTTTATGGCTGGAAGATGTCATGCTGCACAGGGGTCCCTGGGGGAGCATTTCTTTTGGGCCTGGCAGGCTTCTCTAGCCAGAGATCATGTTCTCAAATGCTGTGCTTTTTGAGTCCAGCCAGATGTGGCCACTAGCTTTGCTCAGAATTTACTCAAAACTGGATGCCCTTTGGCTTAGTGACATTTCCCATAATGTGGCACTCCATAGCACTACATGTCTGTGTTGTCACGTCCACTGACAGGAACCCCAGAGGAAATGTGGTAGTTCTGGTGTTTACCCTAATAGGCTTGAAACACAGCATGTCTCTCCTCCTAGATAATGCTGGCTTTCATCTTGGTATTGCTCCTGTTTGGGTGTAGATAGTTTAATTATTATTTTTGGTTCTCATCCTTTCTCAGAGGAGTAATTGTGTTTCCAACACCCTATGAAAAATGCCTTGGGTTGTTTTGAAATAGCACTATCTGAGGCCAGTTGTCCATCAAATCTGTGGATGTGTGCAAGGGCAGGCTCCATGAGTCAGATGCCTCCTGTCACCAAATGAATCACCTGGAAACCTTATTAGGAACTTTCCAGTGACAGGCTCAAATATATTTACTTGACATTACCAGGTTCTTCCGACTTTAGCTTGTTCATCTGAGAAAGTGAGTGGGTGATGCAGAGGGCTGCCAGCTCTCTTTGTCTGTGCTGGGGAGCTCATGGCAGTGGAAGAGTTAATCTGTTACTGATGCATTGGCTTAATGTAAAGTTCAGAGTGGGGAATTAGCTCCATGTACTGCAATCGTTGTGTAGCCTGTAGGTACAGATCCTCCCCCTGCTAAAATCTTAGACGTAGACCTGCTACTTATCTTGGCCTGCTCAGTGCTAGGCATGATCCTTGTCCTCTAACTCTTAATATTTCACCCTTACATTGTGTGAGGTTCAATTTTATAGATGAGGAAACTGAGGTAAAGCTTAAAGAAAGCTAATTGAGCTAACTTAACTAGTGCCCCAGCACTAGAATATGCCTGAACAGAAAAAACATGTACTCTTAGTCCCAAATGAGCATTGACTTCCCTTTTTTTTTTGTGGGAAGCCTTCATTTGGTGTAGGCTCATCGCAAAGAACTCAGCTTAGGTTTGTCCTCCTCACCATTAAGATGGACACGCTGAGCATGGAGTGTACAACTGACGGAATCACCATGAAGCTGTTTGAGCACTGAGTGAGAAGTTTTGATTCACTATTTTCCTTTCACTTTCTTCAAAAGCACACAATATCATGAAATCTACCCACCACCCATAATCCCTCCAAAATATTTGTCATCTCCAGTTTTCGTGTTTTTTCTGTGCTGGCCTAACTCATCTGTAGTTTCGTAATACGACCATTCTCTGTGTTTTTCAAAGTGGACACTTGCTATTTGCTTCCAAACTGGTTTTCTTGTATGGGTAAGCTGTTTCTACATGTTATAAAGTTACACTGGGAATATTTTTTCCCTGTTCTGTGACATCAATAAAGCTACACTATGTTCAGTACTAAATAGGAAGAGATAGCTTTGCTGCTCTTTCACTAAGATCTTCACCCTTGCGCTAATATAATTTGATTAAGACAAGCTCAGCTCCATGCCAGCCTTTTTCATATATATCTCTCTGGGTTTTAATTTTGATCTCTATAAAACAAGGATCATTATGAAGCAGATGGGTCTCATCAGCTCAAAGCTGTTGTGAGGACAACAGAAGAATACATACACACACACATGTGTTATATGAATACACACACACATACACAGATGTTGTTGGTTGTTCTTGTTAGGTGCCATGGAGTCAGGATCAAGTCAGGTCTGACTCATAGTGACCCTATACACAACAGATGAAACACTCCCTGACACTGTGCCATGCTCAGTACGATGTTAGTGCTTTTCTGCTATTCATAGGGTTTTCAATGGCTGATTGTTTCCAGAGTGGGCTGCCAAGTTCTTCTCCCATTTTTGCCATGCAGGGGATTAAACCCAGGGCCTCAGAGTGCACAAAGCAGCACTCTACCAACTGAGCTAACCCCCAGCCTATACATACATTGTTGTTAGGTGCCGTCGAGTCGGTAACTGACTTATAGCGACCCTCATAGGATTTTCAATGCCTGACTGTTTCGGGATTGCCTTGGGAGTGGATTTCTAGGTCCTTCTCCCATTTTTGCGGTGCTGGGTATTGAACTCAGGACCTTAGAGACTGCAGCGCAGTGCTCTACCAACTGAGCTAACCCCTAGCCTATACATACATATACATATTATATTATATGAATGTGCTCCCAAAGACCTTGGGATGTATACAACTGTAAGGTCTTATGAGGAGTAGTGTCATTGACCCCTCACTTTGGGCATCCTGCCTTGTGCCCTGTCCAAATCGTTTCTCCTGCTCATACTTCAGTCTGAGATGCTTTATCTCATCTCTCAGAAGCCTCCCATTTCCTCACTCTGTGTATTTGTTCGTTAGACCTGCCATGACATGTACGACAGACTGGTTGGCTTGAATGATAGATACCCATGTCCTTACAGTTCCAGAGGCTAGAAATCTGATGTCAAGGTGTTGGCACTGTTGGTTTCTTCTGGGGTCTCATTCCTTGGCTTGTAGATTGCCATCGTTACCCTGCATATTCCATTGGTTTCTGTCTGTGCGTCCTGATGTCTTCTTATAAAAGCACCAGTCATATTCAGTTAGAGTCCATTATATGACCTCATTTTAACTTAATTATGTTTTTAAGATCCTATGTCCAATATTGTCATAACCTGAGATATTGTTGTTGTTTTTGTTAGGTGCCTTCAAGTCTGTGCCCAACTCATAGTGACCCTATGTACAACAGGCAAAACAGTATTGTCAGTGCTTCTCTGCTATTTATAGGGTTTTCAATGGCAGATTGATTTTGTCTTGCTGGGGTCTTCTCCCAAGCCCACAGCATCTGCTATTCCCAGGCAGTCTCCCATCTAACTACTAACCAGGCCCAACCCTGTTTAACTTCCGAGATCTGATGGGGTGGGGCACCACAGTGCTACAGCTACAGGCTATTGGCTTAATCTGAGGTATTAGGAATAAGAAACTCAACATATGAATTGGAAGTTTTGGGGGTGAAAAAATTATCCCATAGCACCCTATTACCTCTCCTCATATCTCATTCTTCCAAGATACCCTTCCTGTGTGTTTTCACAGCATCATTTATTTTTCCCTACCATTGTTGTTGTTGTTAGGTGCCACTGAGTTGGGTCTGACTCATAGTAACCTTAGGTCCAACAGAAGAAAACACTTCTCCACACTGTGCCATGCTTGTCACTATGTCAGTGATTCTCTGCTCTTGGCAGGGTTTTCGATGAATGATTGTTCCAGGATTGTTCTAGGAGTGGGCTTCCAGGTCCTTCTTCCATTTTTTGCCATGGTTGGGATCGAACCCAGGGCCTCAGAGAGTGTAGAGCAGCATTCTACCAACTGAGCTATACCCTACTCCAATTAGAGTCTAATAAATCTGAATAGATCTCTGATGTGTTCTTCCTGTATCATCCATTCCTGAGACAAATAGGTTCCCAATTAATTCTTGAACATTTGTTGAATGATGAAGTGTTTTTTTTTTTTTTTTTTTTGTGGTGCTGGGAGTTGAGCCCAGGGCCTGGTGCTTGCATGCTTTGCAAGTGCTGTACCACTGAGCTGCACCCCCAGCCCATTTTTTTTTTTTTTACTTTTTGAGACAGGGTCTCACTAAATTTTGCAGACTGCCTCTGGTCTTGAACTTTCGATCCTCCTGCCTGTGCCTCCCAAGTCCCTGGGATTACAGGCATGCACTACTGTGCCTGGCAGATGGTGGAGTTCTTATTACTACCTGTGCTATGTGAAATAAAACCAAATATTTATTCCATAGTTTTATGTCTTAGATACTTGATATAGCCTGTTTCATGTAAAAATCACAAGATCTCTATGAGGTAGATTGGTAGGTGCCGTCAAGTCGGTATCTGACTCATAGCGACCCTCATAGGGTTTTCAATGGCTGACTGTTTTGTAATTGCCTTGCGAGTGGATTGCCAGGTCCTTCTCCCAAGAGGTAGATACTTCTGCTAAAATCTCTGTTTTGTAGTTGAGGAATTTGAAACATAAAAAGGTGAAATAATGCATCTAAGGACAGACAGCTTACTGCTGACAGTGGGAATTGAACTCAGAAAATATGGCTTCAGAGCTTTCATGTTTAAATACAATACTGAGACACACCTTAGTAGAGCAATAGTGTGTTTTACAGTTATACCAGCATGTCTGAACTCTTCCAAAGCCTCAATTTAATCTATGTCCTAAACCAAGAAAAGAATGTTATAGCTCTGTTAGAGTGACAAAGTAGAGGTCAAATGAGGGGTGAGGAAAAGTACAAGATGGGGATTATGTCTGGAGTCAAGTCAGAGGGAAGAAAAGCACAGAAAGAGGTGTAAGGGGATGCAGTTGGGGTTAGAGGAATCCATCCACTCATTTTACCTCAGAGATGATCAACTTCTAAGTCTTTACTGTCTTCAAAGCCTTCCTTGTATTAATCACATATGACCTTCCCATCAACTGATCTAAGTGGAGGTACTATTATCTGTACTTTATTGGTAAGGTAACAATCTGAGAGTCCTTAAGTATATTGCCTAACATTGCCAAGCTAGTAATTAGGGAGTACAGATATTAATTTCTAATTCTTCTGTCATTCTGTCCCTGGGACTGAGTTTAATATAGGAAGAGGGTAAAGAGAGAGCTAGATTGCAGAGGAACATCTATAATTAGGAAGGGAATAGAAGAGGTATGACCTGCCAAGAAGACTGAAGTGTTGAAAGAGAACAAGGGAAGTGCTAATGGCAGAAGTCAAGGGGTCAGGGAATCTGCAGTGGAAGTGTTACATGTGGTGACAAACAGCAATGCTTAACACACATAGGTGCTTCAGCATTTGGCAATTCTGAGACCCATGGACACGTTAAACAGTATATTTTCAGTAGTGTGGTAGAGCCATGTCTTCGCTTATATACACGTTTTTTCTTGGAATTAAGTTTATATTTTTTTCTCTAGAATTTCCTTAAATTGAGTAACACTAAATGGCTAGATCCCTCTTTGTTTTTGTTGTTTGAATTCTGTATGCCTGATGACCTACTAACCTTTCATCTTTCCCTGAGGTGGATTAAATGCTCTGTAGCAGAGATATTTGCATCACTAAAGATCATATTTGCTTCCTGCTCCCCTTCTATATATTCAGAATCCTTTTGTTGTAATGCAAACAAGACTATTATTTTTAAACCTCTAGCTACAGATATATCATCTTAATTTTTATCTTGATTTTCTTCCCTGCAGTCCTTTCATGAGCTAGAATTAAAAATTAGTATGTTTTAGAAATATGTCTAGAATTAGAAATAAGATGTTTCCTTCTGTGTACTTTGCCTCTCCTCCTCCTTTTGATCTGTTTTCTGACTTTGTAAATTGTCACGCTATGGTGGCTGCTTTATGAGCTAGTCTAACTTGTAATGAGGATGTGATAGGTATGGTTCCAATGAGGTCATTGAATCCAGGAAAGGTAAACAAGATGTTATTTGTCTAACTTCTGAGAGACCTATGGATTCTCCATTTTTTTTCTTGTCAGAATTGACCCATTTAGTTGTTGTTGTTGTTAGATGCTGTTCAATTGGATCCAACTCATAGTGACCCTATGTACAACAGACAAAGCATTTCCTGACGCTGTGCCATGACCAACACTATTGTCAATGCTTATCTGCTATTTATAGGGTTTTCAATAGCTGATTGTTTTAGGAGTGAGTTGCCAGGTCCTTCTCCCAAGCCTACATACATACTTGGTATTCCCTGGTGGTCTCTCATCTGAGTACTAACCAGGCCCAACCCTGCTTAGCTTCTGAGATAAGATGCCAGGGTGGTAGGGCTATAGACAACACATTTAGTAGACTTGCTTATTTGCCTGGATGAGAGGCAGATTACTTGAGGAAGAAAGTTATCCTGCTTAATTTCATAGATAGATGAGTCATAGGATGAAAGAATACTTGGCCTAGATGTTTGTCTCCACCTTAGCACAATCTCCAATGGTGGCCAGAAATCTAGAAAAATTTAATTTTGACATGGGAAGTCCTTTAATTTTCAGACAGAGTGGTTCATCCCAGTGCTGATGTACAGAGCCTTGAGCGTTCTCTGCTACCTCAGCTCTTGCTCTGTATGTGGAGAGCTCAGGGACCTGTCACGTTGTATCTAGGTTCTGAGTTAGGAATTTGGTTTTAAATAGGCAATATTGCTCTCACCAAATGGAACTGACCCTCTTCTGCCTCTCAAACTTTGTTGATTACTTTATTATCTTGAAATGCTTTCCCCCTTTTTTATCTAGCCATAGAAATCATGCCTGTTGTTTAAACTCAATTAAGGTGTTACCTTCTCTGACAATGAAAGTTAATAATCTTTCTCTTTATTCTGATAGCACATCTTTAGCCATGGTCTAGCATACATAGTTAATTTGTTTTCCCCATACTGATCTTTGCCACTAGATTGTAAGCTCATCCAGGCCAATGGCTTTGCCCTTTTCCATCTTTATATGACCAACAGCTTTATAGCACAGAGATTTGTTTATCCCAGGTGTGAAATAAATGTGTGATATTGGTTGATTTATGAGTATACCCTCTAATACAAGACATATGGAATTCATTGGCTTGGTGCTTGAGTGTCACCACCCCCATCCTCACCCCTTTCTCCAAGTTATCCTCTTGGCCCAGCCCAGCGGAAGCTGTGGAAAGTAGATAAATCACCCAGCTCCTAGGTCAGACAGCTCAGAGACAAATGAACACAGCAGGTCGTTGCCACTATAATGATGCAGTGACTGTGCTGTTTGCCAGTTTCTGGACAACAATAGATTGCCTTCCTTCTCTTAACTTTAATTCCATTTCTCATAAGCCTGAAATTGCTCTTGCTATTTTCCAACTCCTTTCCCCCCACCCTGCCCTAGTTCATGTCAGTGTTTCCTTAACTAACATTTTTATGGCTTGAAAATCAATTCTGCACCAGATATAAAGACATATTCTGTCTCCAGCCT
>VMDO01011696.1:0-65522 GCA_007922755.1 Pedetes capensis
TTTTTTTTTTTTTTTTTTTTTTTTTTT
This sequence comes from Pedetes capensis, assembly GCA_007922755.1. Lineage (NCBI taxonomy): Eukaryota > Metazoa > Chordata > Mammalia > Rodentia > Pedetidae > Pedetes > Pedetes capensis. Next base: position 28 of record VMDO01011696.1, read on the forward strand.
TTTTTTTTACTTTTTTGAGACAGGGTTTTGCTAAATTATGCAGACTGCCTCTGGTCTTGAACTTGCGATCCTCCTGCCTCCGCCTCCCGAGCTGCTGGGATTACAGGCGTGCAACACCACACCCAGCTCTCGACCTGATTTCTATAAGTTGTTAGAATCATCTGGCCCTCGACCCTCAAGTTCTGAGTTCTCTAGTTCCTTCTCTAAAAGGATAATCACTATTATTAGTCTCTTAATATTTAATTTTTAAAAGTCAATTGCGTACAATGTATAATTGTTGGCTGATTCTGTGAAAGCTACAAAAACTGAATAAGACATAGCATAATCAAGGAGGAACATACAATTAACTCAAATATGAGGCAGACTGTAATGAAAGCTGTAATAAAGGAACCAATGAGTTGTTTGGCAAATGAAGGGACAGGAAAGATTATTTCTGACTGAGTGGATGCATGCAGACTTCTTTAATAGCCAAAATTCCTCATTAAAGGGGAAGGATTCCTCGTACCTTAATATAAGATGAAAGTAATCACATAAACAGTGGGAATGGGATTACATTAGAGGATTAGTATGTATAGACCAGTTAACTTGACTGTGTTCAGTAACCCACAAACTATCCTAGCAATTCCTTTGCCAAAGGATGCTTCTAGTCACAATGAGAGAGCACAAAGCTATCTCCATTTCTGGGGGAAAAAAGACAAAGATTTCTGCCTGGTAATTCAAAGATAGTAGACAAGGCTTTAAGTATGAAGGATGCAAGTTTACTCATGAGGTTGATGGCTCCATTTGTCATGCTGTATTGACAATATTGCATTGACCTAATTACAGTCATCTATAATTACATGGCTCATACTGTCACCAAGACTTCCTTGGAGTTTTCTGGAAGTTAAAGGAGACCATATTTGGTAATCAATATCATATTTTAAGAACAGTGTCAAGTGAAATTATTCTGGCTGAATAGAGGATGCATTTGTACCAATTAGATCATTTCTGAAGTCTAATTCCTCAGCTGGGGCTGGGATTTAGCTCAGTTGGTAGAGTGCTGCACTGCAGTCTCTGAGGTCCTGAGTTCAATTCCCAGCACCGCAAAAATGGGAGAAGGGCCTGGCAATCCACTCCCAAGGCAATCCCAAAATGGTCAGCCATTGAAAACCCTATGAGGGTCGCTATGAGTTGGATACCAACTCGACAGCACCTAACAACAACAACAACAACAATTCCTCAGCTAAGCACTGAAAACTGAAGCCGATGACTTTTTGCCAAATGTCTGAAATTCATTGGCTAACAATGAGATCTCAGGTGTATATTTTTGGTTTTCTTTTATTCTATCTCATTTGATAGCACCTAACAACAACTACCTCACTTAGCTCCACTACAGGATATATGCCTCCTAACTTCACTGGAATTAGTTAATATAATCTGGACAGACCCAACTAAATAAAACTTCAAGAAAAATGGAAAAACAGGTTTTAAAAAATAGCTGACTCCAGGAAAGCTAAGGTTAAAAGAAATGCATTTATTCTGAAAGCATCTATTAATCAGGACTCTGTCTATTTGATTAAAAGCTCCTTTAGTAAAATGCAACAGAAATCCATTTAAACTAACTTTGTACAAAAGAGAATTTATTATAAGAACTGGGAAGTATGCCTTGGGATCCAATGGAGGAAGTATTGCTGGTCACACCAGGACTGATAATAGGAAATGGGAAAATCAGGCACCAAGGTAGATACTCTTCTTGATCTGCATGTTTTGTGACGTCTCTTCCTAATTATCCCTTCTTTTGCCTTTGGTGCTCTGGTCCAATCTGCTCTGTCTGTGTGAGTGTGACTTTGTAAATATATGTGAAAATGTCATTCTACAGTGACAGTCTTGATTATAGAATTGCTTTTCTTCCAAGTTGGAGTGTTACTAGATACTGGAAAGTGTGACCTAATCCACAATTTCTAAATAGATGATTCGAACTGGCATGAGGTGAATCAGGTACTCACTCCATGTGCTTTCAGATACAGCTGGTTGCGGAGCCTTGTGTAAGGAAGCATAGCTACATGTGTAGTTTCCCTCAAAGGGCCTCTTCCATGAGAAACTGTGCTTAGATGCTTCTAGCAGACTGTTCTAGGAAGGAATTTTCCAGAGGAAGCTGGATGAGCATTTGTATGAGTGCTTTACATCTTACAGCCTGTGTAACAAAATGGGGATGACCTCCAGTCCCTCCTACTGCAGAGCCCACTTCCATTCCCAGAAGACATGTACTGAAGTTTCGTCTCTGGTAATTATAAGGACCACAATGGTACAGGGAACAGAGATATTCCAAGGGAAACATCATAGTTTAAGGAACAATTTTCTAAGCACCTTTTAAACAGATATGGAAGCTGGCCTTATAGCAAGACTGTGCAGGTCAAAGAAATGTGCTGCTTGGAATCCTGCTGAGGAAAACAGTTGAATCACAGCCCCTTCCCAAATCCCGCTCTGAGTATTCACAGGAACCATACTTCTCTCTCACTGTTCTGAACCAATGGCAGCATGGCAGGCTGGGAGGCAGGAGGGCCCCTGCCTGCAGGAGGCATGCTGCCTCTGACAGGTTATCTTTGGCTCAATACAACTCAGCAGTTGAAATACCCTTGGAACTGTACCATAGACCGAAACTCTTCCCATCTGGTACCCTTCCTATCCTCGCCTTTCCAGATGTCAAAATTGCCCCTCCTCTTCACCTTTCACAGAAGGTTTCCTCAGTTAATCTCTTGTGTATTTAAGCTTATTTTGGAATATGCTGATCAAGTCATGTGATAACAAAAAATTGTAATTTTAAAAAGGAAAGATAAATCATCATTAAAATTAAAGATAAATGTAATTGAAAAGGGGCTTAAATAGGTTTATTTCCATATAGGTGGTTGGATTTTAAAGGACTTTACCATACATTGATTTCATTTGACTTTTAGAATAGTTTATTCTTTTCCTCTCTTTGGGGAAACAGGTATATAGCATATACATTGCTTATATTAAAGAATAAAATGTAGAACTTAAAAGCTACAGATAAAATTAACCTATTGTATCTACTTTCAAATCTTTTGGTTTTGACTTTGACTTTGTTCTAAGATTAAGTGAAATGAATTAGTTGAATGTTTTTCTTTTTCCTAACCTCATGTTGTACACATTATCACATTTTTCCTGTTTTTCAGTTCTTTTCTTTCTTTTTTCTTTTTCTGTTTTCTTTCTTTTCCCTCCCTCCCTCCCTCCCTCCCTCCCTCCCTTCCTATTTCTTTTGACACAATCTCACTATGATGTAGCCCAGCTTCACCTCAACTTGAAATCCTCCTGCCTTAGCCTCTTAACACCATTTGTTAATCTCATTAAATAATGTTCTACATTTGGGGTTTAGCTCAGTTGGTAGAGGCTGTGCTGTGCTCTGAGGACCCGGGTTCAGTCCTCAGCATCACAAAAATGGGAGAAGGACATGACAACACACTCCTGAAGCAATCTTGAGACAATCAGCCATTGCAAACACTATGAGGGTCGCTATGAATCGGACCTGACTCAATAGCACCTAACAACAACAACAACAACATCAACATATTTTTAAGTCAGGATTTTCTAAGAATTTGTCATTACATCCCTGTTTTCATTCCTAACTGCCATTCTGGGGGAAAAAGAACAAGTATGAGATATTTATAAAGTAGCATAAAGATATAATTACTAGAATATTACTCACCAGTTTTTGATTTTTGATGATGGAGGGAGAGCAACGAAATGACATCAGTAGTTTGGGTTTGGGGCAGAGCTTGAGTACCATATACCACTGGAAATTCAGAGGGGGTTTATTAATGATTTTTGCTTATTCAAAACTATGCTGAAGCCTCCCTACTCAAGAAAAATACTACGGTGATCCCTGTCAAATGGTAGCAAGTATCTTAGACATATCTGATTCCTGGGTCTGCTATTTCTTACCAGAGGGCTCTGACATAATTTGACCATTTCTCTTACCTTACTGAGAAGTGTATGAGACAGAGTAGCGTGGTCCCAGTTTGTTCACTTCCTATGCACATTATCACTGGGTGTTTCTCCCAACTTCATAGTCATTCCATGAGTAAAAACATTGTCATCTTATTGGTGGTATGGATCAAATAAGACAGACTGGACTGACCACCCTTAGGACTAAAGTAATAAGGACTTCTTGTTCTTTGCTGCCATCAAGTTGCATCCAACTCATAGTGACCCTCAGAATAAGGACTGGACATGCTTATTTAAACTAAATTGGGAACCCTTGGGCATACTAGCCAGTTTGGATTCTAATTTGAATCACTGTCACTCTGCACATTCTTTGACTGACTTAGGCACCACTTTGAGGGGTCAGGGGAGAAGGGATGATTATAAACAATACTTTCTCACCTGAGACAAGTGTTCCCTTGGGATTTTGCTTCTTATAAATAAGCCAAGCAGCAATTCCCTCCAGAGAACACAGTGATTTGAAACCCCTTAGGGCATGGGAAACATTCCAATCAACCTAACTTACTTGGCTTGTAATAAGTGATGAAATTGCCCTAGACTTTTTCTTGTGGACTAAGATGGATTCTATGCAACCCTTAATACATCCTAATATATTAATGCCCCAGGATAAGTAGAAATGTCAATACAGAAATTTAAGGAGAAAGACCCTTGATTTTGTAAGGTGGACACTGATGGTTTATGGAATTTGTACAACTGGGACCCCAAGGCATGGCTGAGGGCTGTGTTCCATTTCTTATTATCAGTTATTTTACACACACACACACACACACACACACACACACACACACACATGTTTCAATTGTTTGGGTTATGAGATTAAATTTTTTCTCTATTGGAAGATACCATCGAGCCTGGGAATGGTTGCTGGTTGACATCTTTATGTGATACAGATTCTGAACTGATTTGTTCTATGGTTACATCTGCATTTCTTTTGGAAATGGTGTCCATGTGTCAGGAAAATCCCCCATTACTGCAAGAAGGTGACAGCTTTTCTCTTGGGATAGTGACTTCTAAAAATCAAGGACCTCCAAGAAATGAGGTACTCTCAAATAATACAAATATTCAGCTGTCAGAGTGCTACTAAGTAATGAATTATTCTTCGAAGACTTTCAGGCCTCCCCCTGAAAAGTAAAGCATTGTTCATTGTGTTCTGTCAATATTTTTCTGAGCTGCTGCTTTGAGGATGAGTTTTCAGGTTTTTCATTCCCTTGATAATTTGTATTGGGTTCTAGAGGTGAAGAAGAGATTATCAAACTGTCTGTTATCAAGTGACTCTCTTACACAGAATTGTGGGGGCTCTCCTATGAATCACACCATGTCACTGCATATTGTAAATATGAAAGAAGCAGGTGGAATATGAAGTCTTATGAAGTGGCATCATATGTGGGTAAGGACATTACCAACATAATCACTCCTCATTTGGTCTGTTAATGGTATGCCATTCTAGATCTTCGGAGAGCCACTGAATTAAGACTTGTGTTGCGACTAGATTCAGTGAACAACAACAATAAAAACCCACAACAACACGTGTCCTATTGAAAGGATGGTATACCTCTTCCAGGTGTTGGTAATATTCATTACTATTACTTCTGGAGCATCTCATCCTTGCTTGTTTCTATAGTAACCACCTAAGATATCATATTTCATTCTCCATGACTCTTTGGGGTGCACATATTTTACTCCTTGTTTTTGACATAAGAAGGCAGGCACAAATATAAGTGCCTTTTACTCAAGTTTTACAGCTTCACAGGTGTAAACTAAGATTTGACTGAGAAACTCTCTGGCTCTCAAACTCATGCTACTTCAACAGAGCTGTATGATGAAATACATAGACAATAAACTAGCCAAAGATTTCCCCTTAAATTATGACCATTGTTGCTAGCCTTCTTAATATGACTAAGAAAACTACCAGTACGCATACTCACATCTAGGGAGAAAACAAAGTCAGTACACTAAATAATGCAAATAGAGGAAACTGGTTTAAAGTTTTGGTTACATATTAATCAATCTAGATATGTGGAAATTGAGTGTGCAAGAGGTACAAGGTCAATTTGCTGCTTCACAAATTGAAGTGATAGTGCTACTCAAAATTTTTATTATGTGGGAAAGGAGCTGTGATGTTGTAAGTGACTTTTATGCCAGTAGTTTAGAAAGACAAAATAAACAAGGCTACAGTTGGAATATTTGTTTCTCTCCAAAATTTATGTTGAAACTTAACCTACAATACAATAGTTTTAAGAGATGGGTTGTTAGGAGGTGATTAGGTCATAAGGGTAGAGTCCTCATGAATGGGATCAATGCCTTTATAAAAGCACTTGAGAGAATCTGTCAGTCTGCTTTGCCCCTATAGTTATCCCACACTGTTTGATGCCTGAGGACACAGTGTTTATCCTTTCTGCCATTGAGAACACTGCAAGAAGCACTTTCTTGGAAGCAGAAATACAGTCCACACCAAGCACCGAATCTGTTGGTGCCCTCATCTTGGACTCCCCAGCCTCTTGAATTGTAATAAGTAAATTTTTATTATGTATAAATTAACCAGCCTGAGGTAATGGGGTAGACTAAGAAAGTTACCATAGTTAGAAGTAGTAGAATTAGTGGCAACAGAGCAGTAAAAAAACCCTAGATGACTTTTGTAGTCTTAGATGTCCAGCTAAATACTATAATTATTCCTATTTTAACTCTTTTAACATTTTAGGTTTAGATTTTCAGAGACTGAATTTTCAGTCTTCTTTGTAATGTTCACAGAAGTGTTTGCTGTTTAAAGAGTTTCAATATTGATACTCTGAAATGAAAATGAAACTATTTCACTAATTTTGAATGATAGGTGAAAAGATTCCTGATTTTCAAAAGTAGACCTCAGCAATTTTTATTAGAATTAAAGATAGCAATAGCTGGATATTTAGAATAATTGGTAAGGATATTTTATAAAATAATGAAAACTAAATTATGGTACATAAAACTAAAGATTGTATGATTAAGCAATACACAAATCAAAGATTCCTCCAGAGATATAAATGAGAAATCTGTACCTATTCTTTCCAAAATGTTGACTATGGCCAAGTATTGATCAAATGAAAACCAAAATTATTTTAACAGTATTGGTCAAATGCTATTTATATTGTGGCTCTTAATAATCATTCAATTTGTATTTGAAGTTCTAGGCTCTTTGGAGAGAAAGTGGCTAAGTGTTTCCTTACATTTGCTGGCATAATAATTGTTTAATACAACAATATTCACATATATGTAAATCTAAGGTAAATAGAATAATTCATTCATGCTTTCAGACCTCCTTTAAAAAAATTTTTAATCTTCACAATAATACTATATAATATTTATTTTCTATCTTATAGATGAGGATATCGTGGCATAATGTTGACTAATATGCTATAACTCAAAAAGTAGATATTAATTTGCCTCTTCTAATTCCTAGCCCAATATTCCTTTCAGTTCATTGCAATGCATGACAAATGTTTCTCAATCACTGTTTTCCTATTTTATGAGGATTTTCCCCATAAAAATATGGGGATCATTCTATGACCCTGAGAATTGAAAAGAGAACAAATTTCAAGATATTGTCTGACCTGCAAGTACATTGATGAGACAAGAATAACTCAGACTGGTAAGCCTGACCAGCCAGAGTGCACTTCAGCTTATACTATGAAGACAGCACATTACCTCTTTAAGGAATACCAAGCCCTCAGGATTCTCTTGATTATATTTCATATGTACATAGGTCAATGACAATCAATGCCCTACTTTTGATATATCAACTTGAGAGAAAAGGACCAATTAGGATTAGATAATGGGTTTCAAACCAAAATAGAGAAGAAATAATCTAGGAGGACTTTTATGGATAAATACTATGGATGTGGTAATGTATACTATCACAAGTAATAACACAGATTGTTATATAGCTATCAAGACCACTGCTGTGAATCATTTCCAATCACAACACTTCCATTACTCCTTTAAAGTCAAGTCTATCAGACCAAATATAGATGTTGGGATCAGACTTTTAAAGGTACTGGGCACAGAAAATGTGTACCATTGTTAAGGAGGATATGAAAGATGGTTTTGTCCATTACAAACAGGGAATGACCTTTATCATGGAGCAGTGTCATTTATTTTCCTATATTATCAAAATATAGGGATTTACTTTAAGTTCTCTGTTTTAAATAAGACTAATCTGTGGAGATTCATCTATAGATAGTTTGAATAATTTCATGATGAAGTACATGGGCCAACTTAACTGCAATATATTGCAGAAAGTTATGATATGATATATGATACTAATTAATATATTGCCACAAATGGTTTGCTCAGTCTGAACATAGAACTAAGTCCTATTTTCCTCCTGAAAAAACTTTGCCTTGTTGAATGAAACTATTTTGAATCCAGTGGGAAAGGAGGTCTGTTTCTTGGTGATTGTTTTGTGTCATTCTAATTTATGAAAAGCTTTGTGTCGATGGATATGTAATAGTAAGACCACTCATGAATATAATATCCTAGCAGAGCTCATGGTGTTCCTTTAAGTTATTTTTAGTTTTCAAATTATCACAAAGGGAAATTGACCTTTATCTACTTTCAGTATACAATTCTATGAACACATGTATATTACCACTAATATATTCATGATACAAAGAAGTTTATCCATCCAGAGAACACTCTTGTACTCACTGTTTACTCCCACCCACACTCTTCTGTTTTGCACAGTAAATGGGGCTTGTAGCCTCCTATTAAATACACCACTGAGATGAGAGTTATGCCACAGAGCAGTGATTCTCTGTGATTGTTTGTGTGTGTTAGGGAGTAGGAGTATGTTGTACCTGCTTAGGAAGGGGCATTTCATAATCATATGAGCATTTTTTTTAATCTCTCCAACTGATTCTTATAAACACTCTACTTCTTTTTGGAAGAGAGAAAAATATTTTCCTTCTATTTGGAAATCACAAGTTTTCAGACTTTGGACAGCAGACAACAGAAGACTATTATTCTTGAGTTAGGAAAACAAGTAAACAAGGTGGGCCCTATATTTGCTCCAGATCCGGGAGGCAGATCCTAGGAGAAAGTAACTGAGCAGAGGAAGCCAAACAAAACTTCCCATCCTTGTAAACACATGAGTGAACTTTGGAAAGAATCTAGAGAAAAAAGGCCACATGGTCTATGACTCCATTTATATGAAATGCTCGAAGCAATTGAATCCATTTGTATGGAAAACAGATAAATGGTGACCAGAGGCTGGTAATAAGGAGACAAGTGGAATGACTACCCCATGGCATGAATTATGGGCTATATAATTTGTTTGAATGGCTGAAAATTTTCTTGAATGAGATAGTAGTGATGGGTGTATAAACTTGTGAAAATACTGAAAGAATTTAATTACATATTTTAAGGGATAAATTTTATAGTATATGAATTATCTCTCAACAAAAGAGGAAACCTGCTTCATTAGTAATGGAAGTAAATTGGATCTGCACTAAAGGAAGTCATGATTCACCCTAACAATGCTCTTCAATCAGTTTTGGATTATAGGCTAGTAAGGAGATTAGCAAATTCTTTCTTCATCAAAGAATTTATAACTGAAGGATATAGAGTAATTCAAACACTCATATAATGCCGATGGAAATGTGAAATGGCATAACCAATTTTGAAAATATTTTGGACAGTTCCTCAGAATGTTAAAAATCGAGTTAACATGTGACCCAACAATTCCATAAGTAATGATACCAAATAGCATTGAAAATATATTTCCATGGACACAGTTGTACATTGATGTTCATAGCAGAATTTTGTATAAGAGCGAACAGTAGAAACACCCCAATGTCCATAAACACATTGTTGTTAGGTCCTGTAGAATAAATGGATAAGCATAATTTCTTCACCCACACAAAGGAATATTAATCATTTTTTAAAAAGAATGAAGTCCTAGAGGCTGGACCTTGAAAAATTATGCTACATGAAAGCAGCCAGACACAAAAGTTCATGTACTGTATTATTCCATTTATAGGAAAAAGTCCTAATGCACAAATCCATCTAGACAGAAGGTACATTAATCTTTGGCATGGACTGGGGTATGAGGTTTCTTTTTGGGGTGATGAAACTGTTCTAAAATATAGTGTGGATGGTTGAACAGCCCTATAAATACTAAAAACACTAGTTAAATTGTATACTTCAAAAAGGCATATAATATGCATGTGAATTATAACTCCATAATGCTGTTATTTTAAAAATGCAAATGGATTAAACAATCTAATCAAAAGGCAGAAATTTTTAGACTGGATTAAAAAACAAGATCCTACCAAATGCCTCCAAAAGGAGAGGTACCTCAGATACAAAAAATATAAGTAAGTTTAAATTAAAGGAATGGACAAATGGCTGGGCACGGTGGTACATGCTTATAATCCCAACGACTTTGGAGGCAGACACAGGAGGATCACAAGTTCGAGACCAGAGGCAGTATGCGTAATTTAGGGAGACCCTGTCTCAGAAAGTAAAAGATGGGCTGGGGATGCGACTCAGTGGTCCAGCACTTGTAAAACATGCGGGCGTGAGACTCTGAATTCAACCCCCAGTACCACAAAAAAAAAAAAAAAAAAAAAAAAAAAAAAAAAAAAAAAAAAAAAAAAAAAAGGAATGGACAAAGATATACCAGGTAAATGGCAGCCTACTTTATGGTTTTGAAAGAATGAACTGAATGACATAAATGAAATTACATGGTTTAATGATGGTTCTGCAGACATACAAATACCACTGATATATCACTGAGGATATAAAACACTTCTAAATGGATTTTAAGAGCACCGGAAAATTATGATCTTAGTGACAGACAAAATGCTTCTCTGTAATCCCAAGCATGGCACATGTAAAAGGGCTGCTTATAAATGTGCCAGGAGGGAAACCTCACATTCTAGCCACTCTAGAACTCCCTATTGGGTTATCTTTGGGTCATTTAGTAGATTTTTCCTAAATAAAAAATTCAGAAAATCATTTGGGCAGCATTTTGTGAAAGTGTCATGTGAATTATTACTTCCCTTGAGCCTGTCTCAACAGGGGAAATAAACTTAGAAACAGCTGAAGTATTGGCTGCCAATCTTTCTCTATATACATGCTAAATGTCCTATTTGTGCTCATAAAACTTCCAAAAAGATGATTTAAATAAACAGTATGGCCTAGAAGAAGAGCAACCAGAGTGCTCCTTGGAAGCAATGATGGCTAGACCATGTCTTACATGTTTTGGACATGTTGTCAGGAGGGACCAACCCCTGGAGAAGGGCATTGGCATCATGTTGAGGACACTGGCAGGTCAATGAATAAAAAGAAGATCCTCAACTAGATGGGCTGACACAGTGACTGCAACAATAGACTTAAACACAAAAAAGATCATGTGCCTGGCACAGAATGAAGGAGTGTTTCATTCTGTTGTACATAAGGTTGCTGTGATTCAGATGTGATTCGACAGCACCTAACAGCAACAATAACTAATATTATGGCAAAGGGTGCCTATGAACCTAAGTGGAATGGATTAGTTATATTTATTTAAGTCATATTTTCTAGAAAATAGCTAGGTAATGCAGAAGGAACATATTGTCCTTCACTTATAAGCATATTTTTAACCCATCCTTTTAGTGAGCTACAACAAGCTCATTTGGTAACAAAGTCTGACCTATACAAAATGTGAGACTATTTGTGGACTCTTTGCTCCTGTGTCACATGTATGTATATTTGTTTACCCGTTGAAACACTAAATGAGATGCTTCCTCAAACTTTACTGGGAATGTTCTGAAATATGTGCTCTATTACCTTACTAAAATTTGGAAAAAAAATCTAGACTTGGAAACTTATTTATCTTCAAGTGCTTTAGAAAAGGAATAGTTGACCTATGTCATTATTATTAGTAGTTTTATTGTTAATCATCACAAAAGGTAATATTAAACTAATAATCTTTTCTCTATACAAAACAAAGAGAAATTAGAGAGGGCATAGCTTTATTGGGAAATGGTGCCACCTACAAGAGACAGGTGAACAACTAGCATTGAATTTAATTACAGTTCTTGCCTAACATTGGCACATTCTGACCCACATGTGTTGGATAAGATTAAAGACAGAAATAAAGACAGAAACAGAGTTATAATATAAAAGAGAAAACTGGAAGTGGTATGTTGGGGATTTGGTTGGACTCGAATCTGTGACCCTCTGAGTTGTGTTGTGCAACTGGGTGCCTCAATACTTGCACCCTGCAAAGAACCGAAGCCGGGGAAACAGAGCATCATGCTCAGGAGTAATGAAACAAGGCAGGTTTATTTATAGCGAAAGGGAAGGGGTAGGTGGTTAGGACAGGGGAAGGAGATGAGGAGGAAGGCGCTCAGCTGCTATCCCTGCTGCTGGGACAGGGACTCCCAGGTGTCATTGCTCATCTGGCCCACAGTCTTTGCTGCTTCGGAGGCCCTGAGCTTGACTCTTGGAGGCTTGCCTCTCAAAGCACTCTGTCAGTTGATGAATTGGAGAGAAAGAGAAGATCCAGTGGATGCAGACAGGCAGGCAGGCAGAGGCGAGAATGGAGGTAGGGCAGATGAAGGATAAAGGAAAACAATGGGTAGGCTGAAGGCTAGGTAGGCTGGTGAGTGTAGGCCTCTGGTCCTTATGGGGCCAGAGGACTAGTGAGCAGATTCTGGATGGAGGTAGAATGAGCTGTTAGGCTTAGGGGTCTGAGGCTTTTATCCCCTTAGGCCAACTGTCACCCAACTGTCAAGGAATGACAGCTGGCCAATCAGGGGAGGGCTCGTGGGCTGCACAAGGACAAAGGCTCAACCAATCAAGGAACAGATGGGGCTCAGTCAATCAGGTCACAGGGAAACCTGAGCTGCCCAGCACCATCTTGGCTCACTAAATGGGAGGAGGGAGGAGGGGGATACCTGGATGTGCGGCAAAGGTGATCCATCACCAACTTGTCCCATAGGTTTGAATGGGGACACATGACCCAGATATAGGGTAAGGGTCAACTGCCTTGGAGGACAGAGTTGGATCCTCCAGGAAGGCTACTAGATGGGGCCCTGGGATCCACCATGTTAGGGTACTTTCTATCCCCCTGGGAAATCCCAACATTGCTACTCATAATTTACTGCATCTTTTTTTTTTTAAAAAGCATATATATACGTATATATATATATGTTTTTGTTGTTTGCAAAGGTATAATCAAATACTTTTTTCCTACTCAGCCAATGATGGAACATATTGAGGAACAGACTGGAACAGAAAGTCAGTAGTGTGAGTTGATGATAGAAAGACTACACTTCAAAACTCTCCCTGATTGACAGCCCTAGAGAGTTAAATAAAGTAGCCCCCTCAGAAGAAAGTCAATTAAAAGTGCAAGCCCCATGTTGCATGGAAAAAACTCTAATAACCTCCTTTGCCTGCTTCCAAGTTTGGGGTAAATTTTGATAGTCTTGATCCCTATAAGACAGCTTCTACTAGTCCCCCAAGAGACATACTATGATGTCTGAAACATTTTTGATGCTCACACCAGGTGTGAAGGGTAGTACTAGCTAGGAATGTTTCTCAACACCCTGCAATGGATGAGATTGCCTACCACAAAGAAAGGTCAATGCCACGTTGAGAAATTCTGCTGTAAGGAGAGAACTTAACTTAAAAATTTTCATCCAATGAAGGTGAAAATAAGTTCTTACTCATGGAAGAGACAACTCTAAACATCACAGTTTAAAGCCCTGTTGACCATGAATTGGTCTGGTAAGATCACAAGTCTTACAATTCTTAGTTTATATATCTCATCTTGATTATATCTCTTTACCTCCTCAAGTGCATTTTGAACGGCTTTCTTGATGGACTTTTCATTATTTAAATAACATCTTGGATACATGTTAATTTTATATTTGCATATGGGATATTACTTTAACATTTTAAAGATTTTTTAATAAATATTACTTGGGAGAATAGCTAGAAGAATGGACAATTTTGGGAAACTTCCTATTTGAAGTTAATTTATCCCTGGCTTTCACACAAAGCACAAAGTGCCAGATACTACTTTAGCCAGCATAGCTATTCCATCACCTTATGTGGCTTGATACTCACCAGCTATTTCTGGAGCATCAGAGACATTATTTGTAAACAAACTGTAGTTCTTCAGCCTTCGTTGAGCTACCTTCCTACTCAGCTCAGCACACCACAACTTACACTGTAGAGACTCATGTTTTTGTCAATACTTTTTTTTCTAACTATATGTGGATGCTCAACTAAAATTACATATATTTCCTATATTTTGTCTTCTATTATCCTAAGGTCCAAAGAAAAATGATCTTTTTTTGGTAAGATGCAAGATTTCTTTTGTTGTAGAAAAAAAAATATCCAATTTCCCCATAGCTGGACAGGTTTTGAAACTGTCTGGAGCCTTTGTCTGGATCTCTAGAGGAAGACTGTCAACACAATAGGCCTTAATTATGACCCAATCTGCTGAGCTGAGAGCTTCTGGCACCTGGAAGCTGCAGTGATTTTACCCAACAAAATTAACAAAAGAGAATCACAAATATATATTTGGATATTTGGTGGAAAGGGAAGAGCTTGATTGTTGCACCAAAATGCTTCAAATCTTGGTTTCACCCTTTATTAGGCCTTGAGCATTAGTTAAGCAACAGAAGTTCTCAAAATCTGTTTCCTCTCTGGAACTTTTCCAGCAGGGTTGCTGTGATGATAAGTAATAAGGTCAAATGTGAACTTTTGTTCACTTCATCCTCAATATTCATGAAGAATAATAGACTTTCTGAAATGCTACGAACATGGTCATATTATGGAATAATTTTTGTCATATAGCATTACAACAAATGCTCATAGTGCTATATTAAATGTAGGCATTGAATTTAGAATAGATTAGGTTCATTTTCAAGCAAAGTTTCCAGGGCTTGAGATTCAGTTTTTTGCCTCAGCAAAAATATAATGCAAAATGCCATGGACTTGCCAGTTTTTAAATTTCTTAATGAAAGTCACATCTGTAAATGGCAAGTGCTAGGGTTTTACTACATGACCACCGTCATAGTGGATTAACATTCTAGTGAAATTCTTAGGATGCAGAGAAGGAAAACGAGTAGAAGTGAGATCTGGAAGAGTTCATTCAGGTATAAATATCCTTTGCTACAGGTAAATTGGGAGAAAGTGAAGGTGTGGTATGTAATGTCCTCTGACTGACCTCTAAAAAAATAAGTCTACATCTTAAAGCAGAACTTGTGAGTGTTGCCTTTCATGAGATATAGCCACAGATGTGGAGGTCAGAATGATTTGATGTGAGAAGAACTCAACCTGCTTTTACTGGCTTTGGAGATGAAGGAGGAAAGTCATAGTTGAGGAACGCAGGCTGCCTTTAGAAGCTAGAAAAGGGCATGGAAACCAGTTCTCCCCACTACCTCCAGAAGGAATGCAGTCTACTGACAGCTCAATTTCAGCCTACTGAGATCTATTTTTGTACTTTTAACTTCCAGGACTATAAGATTATACGTTTATTCTGTTTACCCCACCATATTTGTGAAAATTCGTCCCAGCAGCAATAGGAAGATGATATACAGTAAGAGAATACTATTTGTTCATGAAATATACAAGAAAGGAGGATCTCCTTTAATCCCTAGGGTTTAAAAGAAAGACACCTGCTATGTAAATATAGGGCTGGATAGGAGGTATAGATGATGAAAGCATCATCAAGAGATGAAGTCCCAGAGCACACATATGGGCAGAGATAAAAGACATATTTCAGTCATGAATAGGAGTAGGACAATTTTGTTTCATATGCTGTAATGGGCAAAGGAATTACAGCAATTGATTGATTCATTCATTCACTTGTCATCTATGATAGATTGCTCACTATGTTTCAGGTACTGGACAAATGACCCAGTATTGAACTTAGTGGGTGCACTTCCTGTCTTTAGAAAGTCTACAGTCTTTTGGTAGAAGAAACATTACATGAATAAAATGTACTTAGCTATAAATTGATATAAATTACAAACTGGGAAAATGGTATAAAAGAAAAGAATAAAGTGGACCTAACTGAAATTGCAAGAGTCAGGAAAAGCCTTCCTGAGACAGTACCATTTGTATTAAGAGATGAAGGGCATCCAGGCTAAAGACTGTGCACAAATTTTATAGAGGGAAGAAACAGCAAATGCAGATTCTTGCTGGGAAAAAATGGGGACCATGGAGAGTGTATTGAGGAAGAAGCAGAATGTCTAGAAGGGAGCTGGTTGGGTAGGCGGACACGAGGGGACACGGGTTGGTGGCCTTTGTCCTACTACTCATAAACCCTGATTCTCGATTATTCTGATGTCCCACATTTAAAATTTAATTTTAAATGACAGAATGATCGAACAGAAGAAATAGAAGGATCTTTAACTTTCATCTAATCCAACTTCTTTCATCTCCAGTTGAGGGAAGTGGGGTCCAGGGAGGATAACTAAGGGGATCAGTGTTGCCATCAACAGTGTCATCTCTTATTCTTAAGCCAACACCCCGGGACCCTCCTGAGCCTTTCCTTTCTTCATTCATGGCATTGCCAACTACAGAAGGCACTGTTCCCTTACAGACTAACCTAAGGTACATGGGCAGGTCAATGATAAGCCCCCTGGCCTCCCCTCTCTTGGAGGCCATCAAAGCCAGGCATCTAAGAATCAAAGAGACCCTGCTAGAAAACAGTCCCTCTAGTAGAGGCAAACATCAAGCTTTTACTTAAGGAGTGACAGTGGATATGTGGGAGCCCTCACAGCAATCACCATCACAGTGAAAGTATTTGAATTAATTAGGTCCCATTTTTTCTAAGCTTTCAATCTTCTCGAGCTCCTCTCAAGGGGCCACTTTCCCTACTAAGGGAAATACTTGTTGTAGTTAGATGCCGTTGAGTCAGGTCTGACTTATAGGGACCCTACGTACAACAGAATGAAACACTACCTGATGCTGTGCCATGCCCCGTCGTTATGTCAGTGCTTCTCTGCTATTCATAGGGTTTTCGATGGATGATTGTAGTGGGAATGGGCTGCCAGGTCTTTCTCTGATTTTTGAGGTGCTGGGGATTGAACTCAGGTCTCATAGTGCACAAAGCAAGCACTCCACCTGTTGAGCTAAAGCCCAGACCAAGGGAAATACTAAGAATGACCAAAAGTGTATTTAATTCTACTATAATATTCTTTACTAGAAGGTAAGGTGGGAAAAAGTGCAGATGTAGTATGTAGAATAATGTCCTCTGTCCCCTCCAAAAAAGAAGTCCTTGTCTAGCCAAGACAACCCTTACATGGGTTGTGACCACAGATGTGATGGTCAGAAGAATTTGATGTGAGAAGTCATCCTTTCTATGCTGGCTTTGGACATAGAGAAAGAGGTTCAGAGCCAAAGAACCCAAGGTGGTTCTAGAAGCTGAGAAAGAGCACAGAAATAGGTCCTCCCCACCACCCATAAGCCTCCAAAAGGAGCACAATTTGACTCACATCTTGATTTTAACACATCAAGATCTAGTTTTGGATTTCTGACTAGGAGAACTATGACATAATTTTGTGCTGTTTAAGTCACTAAGTAATAATTTGTGCTGTTTAGTCCACTATGTTTGTAATAATTTCCTACTAAGGGAAAAATTAAAATGTACATAAATACGCCTTCCTTTCAAAATAAACTAATTTCTTATTTTTGTGATTACTGATATTTTTAAGTATCTGTACTTTGCTTGGGTTTCTTGCCATTTGGGTTTGTTGACTGAGAAATCTTTGTATGAGTTTCCTGGTTTTTTTTTTCTCAGCTGAATATAGATGTGAGTAATCCTACAAATATACGATAAGGGACCTGTTGTTGTGTCATTTAGTTGCATTATGTTGTTACCTTGTATTATAGAAGTCTCTAATATCCTATATCTAAGTGAAATAATGCAGGCTGTCTACTGAAAGAGATTGAGGGGGAGAGATTTTTCTGCTAAATATCTGTTGGAGTGACACAAAGTTTTGTTTTCTCAAAAGGAGAGCCTTAGCCAACAACAACAACAACAAAAGGAATGTATTTTTCCCTACTGTACTCTATCCCTAGCATCACTAGAGTCTGCATCTGGATATCCTTTACCTAGGTAATTATAGCCATTTTACCTGCTATCTTTATGACAAGAATTTCTCAAAGCATGGTTTCAAGATCATTTTCAAGTATGGTTTCAAGATCAGTCAAGATCAGTCACATGTACCATCATCCCACGCTGGCAGAGGTTCTAGGTGTGAGAAACTGCATGTCAAAAAGTTAAGGACCAATGTTTTAGACCTACTCATTTTAACACTATAAAAACCACTTGTACACTCTACTTCCCATAGATTCCTACATTAAAATATAATGGCCTCACTGAATTCTTTATACTATGAAGTTTAGAGTAGGCCCAGGTAGACCTATCCCATTGATCATCTGAAGTCTGAGTCTCCCAAAAGGAATAACTTTAGATAAGGCAGACAAGCAAGGATGCAGTAGCACTGCCTGTAGACCTGCCCAGTTCACTGCCCTGGTACCCAAGGCAGGACACATTCACAGCTCAGGTTTCCATCTTTGAAACGGTATGGTTCCCAATGGATGTGAAGATTGGGTTGCGTAGGGGATGGTATCCATGTTAAAGTGGATAGGAGAAAAAACTAAGCCAGAATCAATTGTATTTTCCAAGCTAGCAAGATGCCCACTCAGGTAGCATCAGCCTGTAACAATAGTTCAGCTACCTATCTCCATGTATCTCAGAAGTAGATGTATTCCTCATTGCTTCATGCTTCCTAGATTTTGTGTGTGAAGAGAAGGCTGTTTGATTGGCTGAGTTACTCAAAAAAACCTGCTTCTTAGAACCAGGGGTCTTATACACATTGGCTCAATTATTTTATTTAAAGAGTCAGTCTATTAGCACCTAGTACACTGAACCACTGTGGTCTTTGGTTACCAAATAAGATCATTAATACTGCATTCTCATCACCATATTGGCTATTAATAAGCAAGGTGCTACCTGATCTTCTTAACTACGAAACCAAAAGAATCACAGCCAGAATCTTGAGAAATTTCCTTTACAATTATAATTTCTTTTAAATTTAATCCTTTAATATTAAATATACATTTGTACCATTTTAAAATCACAATAAGCTTACTTACAAAGGAGAAACCAAGCCCTTTGAGTGAACTTGTCATTCATTCTATCATAAGAGGTCAAGAACTCACCTGAGGGCACACAGCTATAAAGAAGTGGAATCAGGACTTGAACCTACATCCAATTCTGCAGACTAATGCCTAAACCCTACAGATCTCCTCCACATGAGGCAGACAGGCACATGCATGATAAAGGTAGCCAGCTGTGAAGCTTCCTGTTAACTAATAGCTTTCTGTCTGGCCCCTGGCAAAATTCTAACATGGCCTCTAAGTTTCCTGTCCCCTCTGTTCAGCTCCACACAATCCTGTCCATTTGCTGTAGTTGGGGCCAGCACATTTGACAGAATCTCACTCCTCCGATTAAATTACTAATGTGTTGTCATTGAGTTAGTTGGAAGGCAGATTGTCCTACGTTGGTCTGACCAAATGAAAGGAACTCCTTAAAAGAAGATGAATTGTGGGTTGGGGCTGTAGCTCTGTGGCACAGCACTTGCCCAGCATGTACAAGTCCCTGGATTTCATCCCCAACACAAGAAAAAAAAAAATGAGAGACTCTTACTAGCTCTGAAGACAGTGCATATGAGTTCTTCAGCTCCAGAGAAAGAATTCTGACAACCCTCATATGAACTTGGAAGAGGATCCTCTGAATGAGGATGCAGCCAGCTGACAACTTGATTGTAACCTTGTGATACCTTGAGCAGCAGAACCAGCTAACTTGTGCTCAGGTTTGTGGTAATTTGTTATGTGCAATAGAAAACTAATATGGGCTGTCTTCTTTCTTTGATATATCACTCTGGCTCTGATCCTTCCTTCTGTTTTCAGTGTCTTTGCCCACAATCACTCATGATCAAAATCATCCACCAAGGATGCCTTTAGAATGTGCATCTGCATCTATAGCAAAAGTCAATAAGTATTTTTTACATTTTCTCTATATTTTACTATTTTTCACTACATTTGGATGCCCAGTGTTTAATATAGTTTGTTAATCATTCCATATTTCATGTGCTGTGATCTCTCTGCACAACTTACTGGGAATGCAAATGTGCATTACCTAAATTGTTTTTTCATTGATTATACTATACATTAAGCTTTGCAACCACAGTCCTTATCTGTTTTGTTTTCCACTAGATCTCTAGTGTGTAACATGATGCCTATCACATAGCAGAATCTTAAACAGTATTTGTTAAATAAATGAATGCATGTAGTATCATACAGAGGAAAAAATGTAATGGCTAAGCTATTATTTTTTTCTTTTCAAACAGCAGGAAGTACATTGATCAGCTGAATGATGTTCAGTTCACCCCTATTGAGGATCCCTGCCTCCTGACAGTGCCAGATATAGATATGTGTACTCTAGGTGTTCACACAATATTGCAGTGTTGTGAAAAGATAGAAATAGAGACCATCAAGGTATAATGGATTCATTAATGTGAGACCTTGCCTAGAGTTTCAAAACTAGCTGACTTGGCGTGTGGATTTTGTTTTCAGACATTTGTTTCTCTTTATCTCTTCTAAGCACAAATAAGATGGAATGAGTGTGGTGCTCTGAATCTGTGTGAAATCAGGTGAAGTGAGCTAGCTGTTTTGACTGAGAAGCAAAGTTTTTATCATGCCTGTGTCAGCAATCCAGGCCACATTGGGTCTCTAGAGAATCTCAGAGGTCAGCAGAACACACTGCGCACAGCAGAATTTACTGTTTATGCTCCAAGTTAGATAGTGTTACAGTTTCTTCCTCGTAGTCTGCTACATCATTAACGCACAGTATTACGCCTCTACCCTTCTTCCTACCCAGCCTCTTGTAATGTAGTCAGTCTATAAAAAGAAAAAGTCACAAGTGAAAAATAGGGAAATAGAAAAGAAACTAAAATTTCCAGGACTCTGTCAAATATTGTGCCAGACACTTTATAAGCAATGTCGCTGTTGTTAGGTGCCTGGAATTGAGTCTGACTCATAGCAACCCTATGTACAACAGCACGAAACACTACCTTACACTGTGCCATGCTCAGCACTTGTCAGTGCTTCTCTGCTATTCATATGGTTTGCAATGGCTGATTGGTTTTTTGGGGAGTGGGTTGCTGGGTCCTTCTCCCAAGCCTACAGCACCTGGTGTTTGCAGGTGGTCCCCATCCAAGTACTAACCAGGCTCAAGCCTGCTTAGCTTCTGGGATCTGATAAGATTGGATGCCAGGGTGGTAGGGCTTGTAGACTTATGAATATTATTTCACTTAATTACCATGTTGACCCACTTGTAAAAGGGCATGTTACTCCCATTACATAGAGGATAGAACAGAGACCACAAAGGACTGATCAAATCTTGCCCCCCTAATAAGCAGTGGGGATTTGAAGCCATGGTTTTTTTAGACCCCAGGCCAGTGGTTCCATAATGAGTTTGATTTGTCGAAATACATTCATGAGTCAGGGCCTGAGCCTGAGTCAAGTGGCTGAGTTGCTCTCTGAGAGTCTTGTTGGTGCAGAGTTGTATTATTTTAAATAATCTGAAGGAGAGCTCTTTCTAAGTGGAATTTGGGGTTTGCTGAGTGTCCCTTTCCCAGAGAAACATTCCTGCTTGTGAGTAATGAAAAATTGATTTCTGCCTCATTGTCAGCCTGCCTAATTCACTCTACCCATTCTTTAAGACTGGGTTTACTGCTGTTTTATGTGCAAGAGAGAAAACATCCTTTCTTTTCTTGGTGCCTCTAAGAGAATATTATTGCACTTATATTTGCCATTTATAGAAGGACATGGCAATCCACTCCCTAAGCAATCATGAAACAATCAGCTATTGAAAACCCTATGTGGTGGCTATGAGTTGGATCTGACATGATGGCACCTAAAAATAACAACATCTGCCATTTATTCCATTCTTTTTTTCCTGAATCAGGGTATCACTGTGGTGCCTGGGCTGGCTTCAAACTCAGGTCTTCCTGCCTCTGGCTCCTGAGTGCTGGGATTACATGCATGAACCACCATGTCCAATTATTTAATTCTTAATTGTATTATTGTTTATTAATGCAAATAGAACAACTGTATATGGTATAATTCAGCCATTGAAAGCCCTATTTACAGCAGAGAAGCCCTGGCAATTGTGCCAGGCATGGCACAGTGTCGGGGAGTGTTTTGTTCTGTTGTACAAAGGGTTGCTATGAGTCGGACCCAACTTGCTGGCACCTAATAATGTTATGTAATATTGTAGACACAGAGAATATAGGGAAGAATAGAAAAAAATAAGCCATTCTATGAATCAGAGATACATATGAAGAGAAAGTTGCACATTATGTTATAAATGCCACAAATATCTAAGGATTATTCTGGAAAAGTGTTACATATAGCTACTAAATATCTCTGTGGGTAAATGGAGGAATAGTAAAGATACTTCAGCTGAGCTTTGATGATGCACAGACTCCTTACCAGACCAACAAGGAGGTATAACAGTATCATGGGAAGTATTAGAACAAACAGAAAGGCAGGTGTGTGAAAACAGTATTTGTTTTGGAGACTGTGAGTAATATTATCTAGCTAGAGTACAGAGCATGCTGGGATTTGTAAGCAGGATAAACATGGAAACTTGTGCCAGAGGTAGATTTTCAAAGGATTTGCATACAATCTAAAATGATTGAACATATTTTTCCCTGAAGATAAGCAAGATATGGCTTGCTCTCCAACAATTGACAAATTGACAATAATTCAGAAAAAAAGTCTTTGGTACTTATCATGAAAATCACCTTCTTAATATTTTTATGTGAAACTTCATTCAATTATGAAACAAAATAAAAGACTGACTGATGAGCTTGCATTATAGAAACATCATGTTGGAAGCAGTGGAGAAAAGTAAAAGGCCTAAGAGGTAACACTGAGGAAAGGAGAAAGCTAGGGTTCTCACTGTAGATTTAAAATGATGTTTAATGATCTTCTAAATCAGTGCTAACACCACCAAAGAGCCCAAGGGAAAATTGAAAAAGATTTAGATGGCTGATACCAGAACTTGATTGTTGTTGTTACGTGCCAAGTCCTAGTGCCCTATGTACAACAAAATGAAACACTCTCTGACACTGTGTCATGCCAGATACTATGTCAGTGCCTTTCTGCTATTCATAGGGTTTTCAATGGTTGATTGTTTCAAGAGTGGGCTGCCAGGTCCTTCTCTCTAGGCTGCAGTACCTGGTAACCCAGGTGGTCTCCCATCGCAGGGCTAACAAGGCCAACCCTGCTTGGCTTCTGAGATCACGTGCCATCAGATGCCAGGGGGCTATGGCTGCAGATCCAGAACTTGAGAGTTGGTGAAATAAGGTAATAAGGAGAGAGAGAAAGAGAAGATGACTTTAGAGGGTCCTCCTCCTCCTCCCCCCTCCTTTTCTTCTTCTTGTCCTCCTCCTCCTCTTCCTCGTCCTCCTTATCCTCCTCCTCCCCCCGCCAAGGCTTCACAAATACTTTGCAAGTGCTCTACCACTGGACTGCATCTCTAACCTATTTTTTATTTTTTTTTATGTTGAGTAAGGGTCTCACTAAGTTACACAGCCTGCCTCTGGCCTCAAAGTGGCAATCCTCAAGCTTTGCTTCCCTATTTGCTGAGGTTGTAGGCATGCACCATTGCACCTGGCTAACTGTGGTTCTAATTTTTCATTTATTTATCAGAGAATGATGTGAAACATATTTTATATGTTTATCTGCTATTGATTACATTTTGAAAATTTGGGAAACAGTGTTCTGATAAAATTTTTTGGTTCAAATGTGGAACTACAATTATAATGAAATATTCCCAATATCAGGAGCATAGAGTTGCATGGAAGCAGTGGACCAACATAGAGTTATTGGTTAGTTGGGACAAGGTAACTTAAAGAGAAAGTGAAATTATATATGAGGTTGAATGAGAAAAATGAGAGATGTTTGGTGAAACCAGCATTTAAGGGTATAGAAATTCTTCAAGAAGAATAGGGAACTGGGACAAGGTATTGTAGAAACTAAGAGGTAATGTATGCCTATGTGTGCATGGAGGAGTGTGTGTGTATCCCTAGGGTTTGAACCTAGGGCCTGGGCAAGCTGCCACTGAGGTACATCCACAGCCCCAGAAATGTTTTTTTAAAGATCAAGAACTACCCAAAGCTTAAGCACCCATGGACATTTAGTAGGGAGGGGAATGATAAGAAGTTTGTGGGAAATTGGTGTCTGATACTGTGATCACGAACAAATGAAACAAATTCTGAGTGTGGCAAGCTTGAGAAAGGTGAATACATGCATAGTCCAGGTCAAAGCCCATAGAAAGAAATGCCAAGATCAGGAGTAGGTGCCTTCCAAGGAGTGAATCTAGATACATTTCCTGAGTAGTCAATGTTTCCTCATTTGAAGGTTTAGAATTTCAAAATTGGAAATACTTCTTAGGTGAAGCATCTTACAAAACTGGGGTTCTTGCAAGGAAAGATCAAGAATCATCTAGGGGATGAGTCAATACACATGTGGTTTTTTTCCATGGCTGGATAAGAATGGCCAAAGTGTTAGAACAATAAAAGTAAACTTTTTAGGACCTAACAACGGACATACAGCCAGTAAGTCATTGTGTACTCCATTAATCCATTCCTAATATTCAACTAGTGACTTGCTCTAATAAGACCATAACCAGTGGTATCAGTTCCCTAGGATCTGTCTCCTTCGAAAGAATCTATGTTGTTGTTAGGCACTGTCAAGTTGGGTCCAACTCATAGCATCCCTATGTACAACAGAATGAAACACTCCCTGATACTGTGCCATGCCTGGCACTAATGTCAGTGTTTCTCTGCTATTTATAGGGTTTTTCAATGGCAGATTGTTTTGAGATTGTTTGGGGAGTGGGTTGTCAGGTCCTTCTCCCATTTTTGTGGTGCTTGGTATAGAACCCAGGACCTCAGAGAGTGCACAGAGCAGCACTCTAACAATTGAGCTAAACGCCACCCCCTAAAGGATCTATGCTGTTGTTGTTGTTAGGTACATGGAGTCAGGATCTGACTCAGAGCCATCTTTAAAGGGGTTTTCAATAGCTGATTGTTTGGGGGTTGTTTTGGGGGTGGACTGCCACATCCTTCTCCCAGAGGATCTATTTCTTTCTGTTGCAAGTGGCTTTATGTTTTAGTTTTAACCTTAAAATATTTTGTCTGTTTTGGTTTCAAAATGTATATGTATTAATATTTTATAAGCTAAATAAAAACCATTGCATTACAATATATTAAACTGACAGTTGTTGTTAGGTGCCATCAAGTTCAATCCAACTCAAAGCAACCTTAAGTATAGCAAAATAAAACACTACCCAACACTGTGCCATGCACATAAACTTTTTATGTTTGAGCTCATTGTTGCAGCCACTATGTTTCTTCTCATTTCGAGTCATGACACATCAGCCAAAGCAGGTCCCAGGAGAGCTTTACTCCATTCCTATCATTAAGGTTGACCCTCCTTTGAGGAGCCTGCAGGCATACCAGCCATACCTGGCATCCCATCCTCTCATATCTTGGAAGCTAAGCAGGGTTAGGCATGGTTGTACTTGGATGGGAGATTGCCTGGAAACACCAGGTGCTGTAGGCTTGGGAGAAGGACCAAGCAACCCACTCCCCAAAAACAAGCAGCCATTGAAAACCCTACGAACAGCAGGAAAGCAGTAACAATACAGTTTCCCCTGTTGTGCGTAGGGTTGCTATGAGTTGGATACTGACTCGATGGCACCTAACAACAATAATAACAACTACTTTGAGAAGGCAACTCTTCCCTTGTCATTTCTTGAATGGCTTCCAGCCTGGGGGACTCATTTTGTGGCACTGTATTTGGCAGAGTTTCTCTGCTATTCACAGGGTTTTCAGTGGCTAATTGTTTCAGGAGTGGGTTGCTGGGTCTTTCTCCCTAATCTTTCTTGATCTGGGAGCTCAGCTGAAATCTGTCCATTTTGGATGGCCCTGCTGCTATCTGAAACCCTGGTGGTATAGCTTTCAGTATCACCGCAAGACACAAACCCACAGAGCACAACAAGCTGGCAGACACACGAGAGAAATTGACAGTAATTCAGAAAAAAAAGTCTTTGGTACTTATCATGAAAATCACCTTCTTAATATTTTTGTGTGAAACTTCATTCAATTATGGAACAAAATAAAAGACAAAATATAAAATGTCAAGTTTTAAGATTAGTATCACAGTTTCTGCACAGTACTTTGGGACATTTTAAACAGGCTTTTTGTACTTGGTACGTGAATAAGATGTTTTCCTATCAAGTTTCAACTGGCAAATGTCACATCATTTTCTTTTGGCTGACTCTGTTTGATTTTTCTTGAGGTATATTGGGCATTTCAGGTCCTAAAAGTCCCTTAATCAAAGTTCATATTTGGTTAGGAATTGTTTCATCATATTCTTGTCATTTCAGTTCGGGAAGAATTAATTCTCATCCTAATAGCTTCATAAAGTCCAATGGTGATAACCGTTTTCTATCTAAACTTTCATATGTGATGTAAGAATTTACTTCTCCCATATCTACCATTCTAAAAAAAACAGCCATTGGCTAACTACAGATTCTGTGAGAAGTTTTTGCAGTTTAGATCTAGCACATCTACTCCTGATTTTGCTTTATTATCTAAAGCTGTCATCTCAGGGTCACCAGCTCCTCATCAGCATCAGAATGCCAAGGCATAAAGGATGCTACATAAATAGCCTTTGATATTTTGGTTAAATGTGATAGCAGTGTCATGTCAGCATGATAACCATAAAATGAAGAATTTATAGATTGATCTCTTGCTGGTAAAAACTTGGGAGGGATTTCTTTTGTGTTCTGTCTCATGTTGTTGTTGTTAGGTGCCGTCAAGTCGGTATGCGACTCACAGCGACCCTCTGTGCAACAGGGGAAACACTATTGTCAGTGCTTCTCTGCTGTTCATAGGGTTTTCAATGGCAGATTGCTTTTTGGGAGGGGGTTGCCAGGTCCCTCTCCCAAGCCTATAGCATCTGATGTTCCCAGGCGGTCTCCCATCCAGGTACTAACCAGGCCCGACCCTGCTTAGCTTCCGAGATCTGACGGGATCGGATGCCACAGGGCTACCGCTGCAGGTTGTTCTGTGTCATAGTGCCTAGAAAATTTAGCTTTCACTTTGGTGACACATTCAGTAGTTCAATGGGGCTAAAGCAATTGTCTCTAGGTAAAGTTGCAATTCAAATTATAAATTGCTTTAGCTAAAGGAAGCACTGATTGAATGGGTTTGCTGAGCCTCAGAAGATGTTAATCCAATCTTTGCCATCAGAATCTTTTCTGAAATATAAATAAGCATTGAAACAATGGCCAACTTTTATATCTGCTAAATATCACAATTTTTATCCTATATTTTCTGGGTTTCTTAGGCATAAATATCCTGAAATGATAATCACCAAAAAACCTTAAGAGCATTTCATCAACTGTAATGTATTCTAATGTGTAGTTACTCTGAAAATTTTCTACAAATTTTTCAAAATACCAATTTCTAGATGCTGCTGGATCACTCTGATGGCTTTGTTGCCTGGTTTCAAAATTATCAAAACCAAGGCATGTATCTAAATTCAACATTCTTTTCAGTGACATAGTGGAGGGAACAAGATCTCTATTGTGTTCCTTCTGAAGCAAACATTGCAGATAAGTATTTCCTGACTTAAAAGCACTGCTACATATAAGCAATCCTTTAAAATCTTGCCCTGGCATCAGATTCCCTCAGATCTCAGAGGTGAAGCAGGGGCAGGCATGGTTACTCCGTGGATGGGAGACTACTTGGGACTACTGGATGCTATAGGCTTATGAAAAGGACCTGACAGCCCACTCCTGAAACAGTCATTGAAAACCTTATGAATATCAGAGAAGCACTGACATAATGCTGGACATGGCATAATGACAGGCCATATTTTTTTCTGTTGTACATAGGATTGCTATGAATTGGACCTGACTTGATGGTACCTAAAAACAACAACATAAAAGCTTGCAGTTCAAATGTATAAATTTTTCAATTCTAGTTGATACTGTTATTTGTATTTTGCATGAGTTTTCTCAAGCTTTTCATTTGTGTGTAGAATAAGTTCTTCCTTTATCTTCTCAGAAATAAGCAATGCCAAATATGTCTAACATTTGAGGAATCTTGCAAATTTTTTACGGGACCTTTGGCACCTGGTAATTTTATTGTCAACTTATTAATGGCAGGAACTCTTCTTGATCTGGATCTTTCTGCTTTATACTACTTTGAATCAATTTTCTTCTTAAAATATATTTTCTTATAACTTACAGTGTCTTCTATTGAAGAGTCTTCATTGCTATCTCCTTTTCCTTTTACCTCTCTTTGTTCTCGTTCTTCTCTAATTCTTCTACTCTTTATTTCCTTATTGCTTTTTCTTGTGGCACTGTGCATCAAACTTGTGGCTTCAGAGAGTGCAGAGAGGCACTCTATCAACTGAACTAAACCTCAGCCCCAACTGCTCTTTCTTCTAATTCTTGATCAATACCTGTATGGTGAGACCTCACTGACTATTGATCATTGTCACAATCTTGCATCTTTATCTTTTTCATGTAATTCATTCAAAATTTATTGTGCAAACTGGAAATCAAGGATCATCAGGCTTCAGGGATGTAAGAAATTGTTTGGATGCTATTTTATCAATGTTGTTGCTATCAGAGTTATAATATTGCATAAAAATCAAGCAATAGTAATTTTTAAAAACTGGCATATGTAGTGAGGTCGGGTCTCAGAGATCCGAACTTCTTGTATCTTGTACCACTTAGTGAATTAAAATTGCAATGCCAATATCTTACCAGTAGGCCTAATTTTAGGAAGGTACTGAAGAAATGAGCACTTGTACATAATTAGCATTTTCAAGGCAAAATATTGCTTGGGTCTGTAAGACATACATCACCAATTAAGTACTTAGGATAAGTACTGTTCCAGGAGCCCCAGTTGACAAGAGAAGCAGTCTACGTCCCGTCTGTTAATCATGAATAGCTACTGATTCTTCTTCCCATTCATTCCTCAGCCAGGATAAAAAGATAGTATGATTGATTAATTTTTTACTAATACAGGAAAAGATAAATAAATGTGAAAATATATCAGATGGTTCACACTAGTTTATGAGCCTCAGAGGTTGGGCTGTGACAAAACAGAAAGGTGAGGTTAGAAAAAGAAAGATGAAAATGAGAGGTCTCCTTACACACTACCAATGACCACATCTGAACTCCTTGTTATGTGAGAGACACCATGCAGTATCTGCTAAACCACTGCTATTATGCTACTCTGCTACTTGAAACTGAAAGGATTCCCAGTTGATTCAAATACTCTGGGCCATTGATGGCGAAAGTGACTAACTTGCTTCTCTTTCCATGTTAGAAACTTGGCCTCCAGAGTCTTAACTCAGCTTTTAGAATAAAACACCACAAAGAACAATCTGAAACATTTCAACCTGCCTGATGCATGAGGGGAACAGAAATGGGCTCATCTAATGAGATAGGTAGTTCTGGAAAGATGCCACATATCTAAAGTTCTGTCTCATCCAGTGTCATGAATCAATTCATTTTCTTTATATTTTTCTCTGTATTTTCCTTTTGAAGAGCCAATGATCCTAGGATAAAATATCCTAAACTGATGCATATAAATGTTAGTGGCTTGTGTTTGTGCTGCCAGAGAATGAGAGAGCCCCGTGGCATGAAAGCCCTGGGAATCTGAAGGATGTAGAGAAATAGGACATGGATAAAATATAATAGCAATGGAAACTGAATATATATAGACTAAATTCACCATTTCTGTTTTTCTTGAGGATGAACCTAGGTTTACTTGGTTCTGTGTATCATCCTTGACTCTGCTATAATTTTGCTGGAGACTCTGGAACCTGAAGATATTCTCTAGGGGCAAAACAACCACCTTGTACAGGCTGTGGCCATGACATGGCAAATTTACAACTCTATTTCTATACTCTGCCTCCTACTCTAGCCTACTAAACAACCTAGCTTTTCCCACCACACAGCCAGGGCTTTCTGCTGGACAGGTCTCCATCCTGCTTTGACACAGGCTCCCACATGATGGACAGCAGTGTATCAGCACCAGAAACGAGCCCTGGGATGCAGCAAGGTGCTGCACGCTGCTTAACCAGTGTGCTTTGCTAGCTGCAGATCAGTGCAGGGCAGAAATTCCTTAAGGTGATTCTTGCTTCTCTCTTAATCCCCCCACTAATATAACATTTTTGATCAGAATATGTAACATGTGCATAATGTACTAATTTCCTGTGTTTTACAAGAAATTATGTTTTGATAGTGAAAATCAGTAAATGCTAAAGTGGAGAAAATTTTAGATGCTATTATTATTATTATTATTATTATTATTATTAGGACTTAGTAATAGAATACTTTGCTCATGCAACTTCAGTGTTTATCTCAATGTAAGAAGATTAAGAGTACCATTAAGCTGCTACTTACCTGTATCAACACAAAGCTCTTATTTTAACCTAAAAATATGGCTGATTCAGCTCCTTATTCTTCCAGTTGTAGGGTAATGGATGTATTCCCAAGCAAATAACAAGTTTCTAAGAAATTATCCAAATTGACAAATATCTTTACTCCAGACTGCTCTCAGCAAGCGGTAGAGTGAACCAGAATCAATTTCTCTGTCCTCAAACCATAATAGAAGCAGATAACAAATGCGAAGGACTGAGATTTTCTGCAGTTAATTTGGGGGAAAAAAATGTGATACCTGGAGAAAACCTGATAGTGTTGCAGAAACAAACTGTATGTGTGAAGTATTTGGGAGAAGACTGTTTTGAATGTCTAAATATCTTTTAACAGATAAAAGAGGTGAAACTCTTGCTCCAGGTTTGGGCAGAGTGAGGTTTCTTAGCACTTTCTATTTCCTGTTTTACACCATGTGCCCCAAGTTGTTTAAAAAAAAACAAAACAGAAAATGAAATTAGCTCACCAAGGACTTAATTATTTCCTCTTCCATGGGCATTGATTCTATTGGCAGCCCTCATAGGAATAGTCTCTTGACAAATCAAGTTGTTTTCTGAGGCATGATGTGTTAGATTATGACCAAGACAGCTTGACAGGGGGATCCATGACCACTCTGTTACTGAGGGGGGTGCCATTTCAGTTTTATAACGAGTATGAATTTCTCATGACACAAGTGAATCCTTTTGTTCAGCCTCAGGAATTCATCTTTGTATTTTAGAATAGAATTAGTTTACAGGCTGAAACATGTGAAGACACAGAGGGGCATTAAATAATGATGTGGGAAATCTTCTCCTGAAACCAAAGCCTTTGGAGTTCTAAGGGCCCAGAGAGAGCTGAGCAATTCAGATAACAAGTGATGCATCTCTGTCTTTCTACTGTAGAATTTAGTGTTTTATTGGATACTGTTATATCATTCTATATTTTATAACATGGTTCCTAGCTCAGAGAACCAGTGCTTTGTTGGCATGGGTATTATAAATATTACTGAGGAAAATTTTCTGTTTAGCAGGTTTGCAAAACCTATGTCTGTACACTTGGCAATATTTTCCAATATGATATTGGGAATATTTAGTTCTTAGCTGGGTACCCTGGTGCATGCCAGAAATTTCAGTCGCTTGGGAGGCTGCGGCAGGAGGATCATGAATTTGAGGCCAGAGACAACTTGTATAATTTAACAAGATCCTGTCTCAAAATAAAACACACAAAAAGGGCTATGGGGTGTGGCTCAGGGATACAATGCTTGCCTAGCATGTGCAAGTCCCTGGGTTCAACTTCCCTGTACTGCAAATACTTAGTGCTTTATATGACCATAAAGTAAAATGTACATTATTAAGATACTTCAAATAACTGGAAAATATAAAAAATAATTTTTTTCATCTTATCTTGCAATCCTGGGGGTTTGAACGCAAGGCTTTCTATATACTAGATAAGTGCTCTACCACTGAACTGCACTATCAGTCCCTTTTCTATCTTTTATGTTTTTTATTTTTGAGATAGGGTCTAGCTAAGTCGTGTAGGCTGCTTCTGGCCTTAAACTTGCAAATCTCTATTTTCAGAGTAGTTGAAATTACAGACCTGTACCATGGAATCTGAAAAAAATAACTTTAAAATCACTCAAATTCTTGAGGTATTGATACATACAACAATTTGAATGAATCTACAGGGAACTAAACTGAATGGGAAAAAATACAATCCAAAAGGGTCACATACTGCATGATTCTATTCATGTACCATTTTTGAAATGATGAAATTATAGAAATGAATAAAAGATTAGTGTTGGCCAGGGCTCAGGAATAGAAGGAGATAGGGAGAAGAGATGGCAAGAAAAGGTATCCTTGCAGGAATGGAAATGTTCCATATCTTAACTTTACTAGCATCAATATACTGGTTGGGGTATTGTACTACAGATGATTCCCTGAACTTATCATAGTTCAACTGAATGATTTTCAAGTTAACAATGGCTGTAAAGCAATATGCATTTGGTAGAAATCAGTGTTGAATTTTGAGTTTTGGTCTTTGTCCTTTGCTGGTGTTATGCAGTACAATACTCTCTCTAGACACTGTGCAGCCGCAATGAGCTGCAGCTCCCAGATGGCCACATGATCAGCAGAGTAAAAAGCCAGTGCTCCACAGAATATGTGTTGCTAAGCTATGATGTTTGGTAGATTAGATATATTAAATGCACTTTTGACTTACAATATTTTCAATTTAGGATGGCTTCATCTTGAGATTACCCTATCATAAGTTGAGGATCATCTTTAATTTTGTAAGACATTATTTTCCATGTAAATTGGATAGAGTACATGGTTTTTCTTTGCATTGCTTCTTATAACTTCTTGAGAATATAATCATTTCAAAATAAAGTTAAATTAAAAATTAAAAATCTCATTCTCATCATGGGAAAGGCAAAAATTTAAATCATTTTGTGTATATACTTCTAGTCCTTTAATATGCATAGTTTTTTACAGAGCAGTCTCATAACTCTACATGTTGTTTTGCAACCTAAATTTTTCCATTTAAAAAAATATATGAACATTTTCCCATTAGCAGTCAATCTTGTTAATGAAAATGCTATTTTGGCTGAATATTTATGTGTAAGAACTATAGCTGAATCCTTGTACAAAATTAAATATTTTAAAATAAATTCAGACATGAGTTATAGATTGCTAGGTTTATGTTTTAATAATAGTGGGAGGAAGTATTTTACTCCCTCCCTGTGTTCACATCAGATGCCCCCAGGCCCATATACTAATGCCTTTTCTCTAAGCTTCTACATTTTCTCATCATTTCTTTATGTGCAGGTTAGCATCCTGAGGTTACGAAAGATAGGAAGTGTGAACAGGGAGCATCTTCTTTTTCTAAAGAATGGTGGATGGAACATGTGTAATAATGAGTATCTGGAGACAGTTCTATGCATCATTACCCCAATCCTATTCTCAACCTTCTCCGAACACCCCTGTCAAGATCAGGGGGAAATCTCCCTTTCCATAGAGATAAAAAAGAGACAGAGAAGCTAAAACTCTAAAGGCTTTGTGCAGCTGTCAGACTGTGTTCCTTTGTTCATAAGCTCTGTGGTTATGGTTTGGATTTAGCCCATGTCACTACATATAAGAATTTGTATTTTCTGTTAATACACTTTCATGCCTAATGATGCCACAAATCCTGCCTAGGGAAGGTAGGTACTGAGACCACACTCCAAAAGAGTCATCCATCATATCAGCCACACCTCTTATAATATGTTGTTGTTGTTGTTAGG
Organism: Pedetes capensis; assembly: GCA_007922755.1. NCBI lineage: Eukaryota > Metazoa > Chordata > Mammalia > Rodentia > Pedetidae > Pedetes > Pedetes capensis. The sequence continues at coordinate 33,864 of VMDO01011696.1, forward strand.
TGCTGTTGAGTCAGTGTCTGACTCATAGCAACCGTACCTACAACAGACAAAACACTAATGTCAGTGCTTCTCTGCTATTCATAGGGTTTTCAATGGCTGCTTTTTTTTTTGGGAGTGGCTTACCAGGTCCTTCTCCAAGTCATATAATATACAACAACAAAAAGATCATAGACATACACATAAAGTCTAAATGTTTAAAATTTCTATAGGAAAACAGTAAGAAATCTTTGTGGCTTTGGTTAAACACTAATTTCCTAGATATGACACCAAAAGCATGAACCAAATAAACTATTTTTGACAATATAATTGAATGAATATTAACATTTTTTCTCTTCAAAAATACCCTTAAGACAATGAAGACCTAGCTAAAGTGTGGGAATAAATATTTTCAAAGCATATATCTGATAAAAGATTTTTCTTTTTTTTTTTTTGGTGCTACAGGTTGAGCCCAGGGTCTCTTTCACACTAAATGCATACTCTGCCACTAAGCTTCACCACAACTCTGTTAAAGGGTTATATCTAGAATCCAGAACAAGCTCTCAAAACTTAATAATGGAAAATAAAACACCCAATAGATAAGCAGGCAAAAGATTTGAACAGACCATTCACCAAAGAAGATAAATGGATAGGAACCAAGCAAATGCAAAGATAGTATCATTAATAATTTAAAAAATATAAGTGAAAAACCACACTGAGATACCACTTCACAGCTATTCAAATAGGTAAAATTTCACAAAGAACCATATCACATATTGGTAAGGATGTAGAAGTACCAAAACTCATGATGTGAAATGGTAAAGTCACTTTGGAAAGCAATTTAGACCTTCTGATAAAATTAAACATACATCTTCTATTTTATTCAGGTTAGATAATTATCCAAGAGAGAAGTTGAATGCCTCCTGAAATATGTGTACATAACATTGATAGCAGCTTCATTTACAAGTAGCTAAAAACAAAATATCCTTAATGTATCAACAGATGAGTGATTACACAATTTGGTACATCTATATCATGGGATACTATCCAGTCTTAAAAAGGAATAGGCCCTTGATATATAATAGATGAATATCAAAATAACTGCTGGATAGATGAAATCAGCTAGCACAGAATACATAATTTATGATGACATTTATACAAAACTCTAGACAATATACACTAAATGCATAGCGACAGAAAACTGAGTGGTTACACATATAGAGGTAGAGGTGGAACTATAATGGATGAAGAAAAGAAAATGGAAGAATTAAAAAAGAACACAGAACATTTTGTGACTTGTTGGGTACATTCACTGTCTTGATTATGATAATGGTTTCATGGGTATATAGTTATGTCAAAACACCAAATGATATATTAATATGTGTGTTGTTTACTATATGTAAATCATGCTTTCATAAAGCCTAACAAATAAAATACCTTAGAAAGGTACATTTGAACAAATGAATTAATATGATAAAAATTAAAAAGGACAGTATGTTTCTAGTGTTTCTAAACTTTATGCAGGATAATCTTTATAATGATTCAAGTTTTAACTTTAAATTACTCCGTTAATGTAGCTAGAGAAGATGAGACAATTTGAAAATTGCAATACAAATTCTGTCTAACAGTAAGAAATGAGTTGGTTGTTGATTGAAAAAAGGCAAAATGTCTCCCTCTGGGAGTCTTAATCTGTCACATACCACATTAGGAAAATCTTTTTTTGGCGTGAAATATTAGAGACGATGTCAACTGTTAAAGACAGGTGTTGGTGTTGTGCATTTTCTTGTGTGTCAGCAGAGTATCATATCCAGACAGAGAGACAATTTTGGAGCCAGAAGTCATAGCCCCTATTTCTGTGTCATGTCCTGGCGGGGATGCTTGAGTCTGGATGGTTGAAATATCTCCATCTATAAAGGCACTCAGTGTTACCACCTCCTAACCACACAGCTAGTTATTTAGGCAAGATCAAAGAAGCTTCTCACTACAAATTATTGGATGACCCTTGCTAGAAACTTAACAGCTAAATTAAGTAGTTTTCAAATGTCAACATGAGTATGAATTAATATGAATCACCTATGAAAATTTATTAAACATGGAAATTTCTGAGGCTTAATTCTGGATGTTCTTCTTCAGGAAGTCCAGAATGAGAGCACCAAGGTGAAACTGAGGCAGGTGATTCCCAAATTATACTTTGAGAAATCCAAAGTAAGGGGTGATTTCTGTGCATTTTCTGCCTTTAAAGAAATCTGATGTTCTTGGTCAAACCATATATTAAACTGATAATTTACTTTCATATCATAACCCAAAATTCCTTGGTACAGTTAGAATATATAGCTTTTCCTCCCTGGTTCCTCCTTTCCTTATGGTTTAATTAGATTCATCTCATAGTATTTCATTTCAAGAAGACTATTTGTAGCCCAGATGCTAGACTCCACAATTAAAGGACAAAGATCCTTCTTCCTCAGGAAAATGAGGTACAGTTGAGGGTGGTGGTTGTTGTTAGGTGCTGTCGAGTGATGTCGGACTCATAGCGACCCTCATAGGGTTTTCAATGGCTGGTTGTTTTGGGATTGCCTTGGGAGTGGATTGCCACATCCTTCTCCCATTTCTGCAGTGCTGGGGATTGAACCCAGGCCCTCAGAGACTGCAGAGTGGTGCTCTATCAGAATCACTTGGTCATTCCCAGGATTATCACATCTAATTCTTCTATTTATGTGTTGTATAATCTATGAATTGATGGGTTTGTTAGATGTTTTCTAGCTTCCCTTCCAAAATTTACATTGTCATTCTAGTATAGATCCAAAATAGATCAGTTCTAGACACATCGTTCAAGAGATATCTAACATAACCTAAATATATAATCTAGATGTAAATAATAGAAAATTATATTATGTCCTTTGATTTATATAAGAGACATCATGTTTCTACTGTAGTCAGATCAGAGAATGCATACATTTCTAATAGATTTTTCTTGGTTTAGGATGGCAACTACTAACTCTCTTATCCATTTTTCCTCTGCTGTCTGTGCTCTAAGGCTGGCGTATTGTGAACCACTGTTGCATGATTAGATTTCAGAGATAGAGCTAGCTTATCTGTTGGAAAAAGAGATTGATGAGTTACCTCCATGTCCATCAGTGTTTTTGCTGAGGACATGCACATTTGCTTTCTCTGCATTTCAAGGAAGCCAGTGGCAAATGCTGAGGGAGTGGCATCCAAAAGATACAGATTGCTTAGTTGGCAAATGGACCTGCAGGACCGATATTTCCAGCTGTCCTGAAATGGGTTATCTTATATGGAATATTACACATTTTAAGCCACACGGAGCCCAGTGATTGAGGCTCTTTGCAAGACTATGGACTATATGATTTTCTAGATTAGCCCAGGCCATAAACACAGAGTGACCAGAGGGAAGGAGCATTCACACGACTCACAAATTACCTCTACTAACGATTGCAGTTTAATTGAGTTTTCTATGTTTTTATAGCACAATTCAATCCTGATTTTGTGTTTTGGCAGACAGCCTGTCCTTTGAAAGCTCTTAGAATTTTTTTTTTTTCCTGATGGCAATGAGACTGAGCTGGGACAAAGCAGATCACTGTAGCCTTTCCTGCTGTAGAATCTAATCAGCATGTCATACATAATTCCAGAAGCTGCACATACAATAAAAAGCCAGATCTGAGCACTCAATGACACCAAGAACCAAATGATCATTTAAGTAGTTATGCCAGGAGTCATGCTGGGGAGTAAGAGCTGATTTCATCAGTGTATCGATGAGGCTTGCCAACGCTTTCCCCCCACTTTTCTGCTTTCAAGTCTACAGTGAAGGATGATGATTTTGTAAAAAGCCACAGATTTCTGAATACTTTTAAATATATTTCAGTGTTGGAAAACAACCCCAAATAGATGAAAATAAAAGAGCTTGAAGAAATTTTGTTTTGATAGAGAAGGAATGGCTTCCATAATCAGAATAACTGTGATCTCGCCAAGTGTTACAGTAGCTCTTCATCCTCTCACTTTGTTCTGAGCTGTTCAGGTTGGCAATACAGCCTTTGATGTTACTACATAGCCTCGAAACACTTAACTATTTCACTAACTGTGCATGGGGTTAGTTCCAGGCTTCTATCTCCATTTTGGGACTACATATATCTGATACTGAGCTGGGATTTAGCTCAGTGGGTAGAGCGCTGCGCTGCAGTCTCTGAGGTCCCGAGTTCAATTCCCAGCACCGCAAAAGTGGGAGCAGGACCTGGCAATCCACTCCCAAGGCAATCCCAAAACAGTCAGCCATTGAAAACCCTATGAGGGTCGCTATGAGTCGGATACCGGCGACTCGATGGCCCCTAACAACAACAACAATATCTGATACTAATCAATTTGGTGGACATGGAAAACTTTTTTAAGCACTTTATAATCAACAACAGACTATGATAAGATCCTCACAATCCTTTCAATTAAAAAAATATTGCAAAATGCTGGACTTCAGGTAGAAGCTGGCCTGAAATTAAATGATATTTCACCAGGAAAAGTCTTAAAATACATTAATTTGGTTGTAAGTGATTTTTTTTTTTTTTGTAGTACTGAAGATTGAATTAAGGGCCTCAGTGCATGTTAAGTGAGCACTCTTATCAACTGAGCTAATCCCCCAGCCACTGGATGGAGTGATTTTAAATGAAGAGTGTTCTCTAGTTCCTTAATTTTTTTGAGTCCTTGCCAAACTCTACTGTGGAACATACAATTTGATGCATTAATGTTTTGGTCTTGGTATGGCTAAGTATTTGAGCTTGTGACTTTTGATTTAGGTGTGTGATTCTTCTATAAAATAAAATAGTTGGAAACAGAGGTTTCCTAAAATTGGTGGGAAAACAGAAGCACCTATTTCCGGGAAGTATAAGATATTTTACCCCATTTTTCTCCTAGAATGTTATTTTTGCTGTTATATGTTTTAAAACCCTATGTAACTATTTTAAATTCTTCTTTGTGAAGAAGTTTGCAAACTATATTCCTTAAGCAAATGGTTCACCTGCAAATAACTGCAAATGAGAAGTTCTTTGAAAGAATTTCTTAAAAGAACTATTAAGCATTTAATAGATATCCTAACACTTAGAACTCCTTGCCTCAAAATTGTTGCCTTTCTGTATCTACCAATTGTAAACTATTATTTCATAATCCTTACCCAAACCAAACAAAGTGCCTACATTGGAAGACCTGCATTAAACCAGACCTCAAAATCTTATTAAATATCCCACAATCTCTCTTTCCCTTCTGAGACACTACTAAGATTTTCTCAAGGTAGGCTACATTAACAATACATGCCGCTTTGTCTTGTCAACAAATTGTTTGAGTGATGGTTGAGAAAGGCAGAATTTGACAATGTGTCTCATAATACTGTGGTCTTTCCATTTTGATTTCTGGTGGGTTTGAAAAATAAAGTTAAGGTAGAGAACAGGCTGGGCACAGTGGCTTACACCTGTAATCCCAGGGACTCTGGAGCCTGGGGTGAGAGGATCACAGGTTCAAGACCAGAGGCAGTCTGCCTAACTCAGTGAGACCTTGTTTCAAAATTAAAATAATAATAGTAATAATAATAATAATAATAATAATAGGAGTATTGAGGGTGCAGCTCAGTGGTGGAATATTTGCAAAATATATATGAGGACTAAGCTTCAGCCCCCAGTACCACACACACACACATAAAAAATACAAGGATTAGTATCATCATATATATAGTAAAAGTATGAACCTAAGAAAGATATTCACAAAATGTCAGAGATGGAAGGGAGAGGAGAAGTCATATCATTTTCTGTAATTGTCTTTGGACAGTGTCCTTTGCTGTCATTCATTCTTATATGACTTAGTTTCTGTACTCTAAATACTTATAAGAAAATAAACCAGAAAAATATCATATAATGGTTCAAATGTGAGTTGATGAGAGTTTTAGAAATAAGAAAAGATTGAGGTTGTCCAGGATTTTGCTTTACTTGGTTCAATAATCAACACCCATAAAAGCAGCAGTCAAGAAATCAAGAGGCATTGCTTTGGGGAAAGCTGTGGCAAAAGATCTCTTTAAAGTATTGAAAAGTAAAGATGTCACATTGAAGATGAAGGTGCACCTGACTCATGCCAGGGTATTTACAGTTGCATCATATGGTTGTGAAAGCTGGACACTGAACAAGGGAGACAGGAGAAGAATTGATGCTTTTGAATTGTGCTGGAGACGAATATTGAATATACTATGCACTACGAAAAGAACCAATAGATCTGTCCTAGAAGAAGTGCAACCAGAGTGTTCCTCGGAACAAGGATGGCTAAACTGCATCTTGCATATTTTGGACATGTAGTCAGGAGGGACTGATCCCTGGAGAAGGACATCATGTTTGGGAGACTGACAGGTCAACAAAAAAGGAAAACCCTCCACTAGATGGACTGCAACAATGGGTTTAAACACAAATAAGGGCGTGCGCCTGGCACAGAATCAGGGAGTGTTTTCTTCTGCTGTACATAGGTGGCTATGAGTTGGGCCCCCAACTTGACAGCACTTAACAACAACAATCATAAATTAATAAATAACAACAAAGTAGAGGAGATAGCAAAGATACTTATAATCAGTATGCTTGAAAAGAGTGGGCGTGGAAGAAAGAGAACAAATGAACAAATTTGAAACTGACTAAGACTTTAGAGATTAAAAATCTGAGGAAGGAAAGAATAAATAATAAGGGGAAAATTAGCATGTGATAATTATTTCATGACAGACTGTAATTGTGGTGTGTTAGTTACTTTTCTTTCCACTGTGACAAAATGTCTAGCAGAACAACGTAAGGGAAGAAGGCTAGGTTTATTTTTGGCTCTTGATTCAGAAGATTTCAGCCCACAGTTATGGTAGAGTGGCTGGAGGCAGGGCCTGGGATGAAGGTCTTCATATCACAGCATCAGGAAGCAGAGAGAGCTTTCCAGAACTGGGGGTCCAGGTAAAACCTTCAAAGGCTTATCCCTGAATGGGCTGCATTTTTCAGGTAGGAACCATCTCTCAAACTTCTACAGCCTCCCACTACAGAGCCAATACCTGGGGACCTAGAGTTCAAACACCTGACCTCTGGGGGATGCTTCAGATTCAAACAGTAACACTTGGATATGACTCATTTCAGTCTTTAATTCAATAGGAACATAGAGATACCGACAATAAATACACTGAAGGAAATAGATCTAGAGAGAATGTGAACTGTCCAGGTAAGAAATGCATATGGGGAGGGGGCTTGCGAATGAACTGATCTCTTCATGGGTATAGAAAGGAGATGAATAGAAATTCCCCATTGAGTTTTAAAGAAAAAGCACAAAAGAAGAAAAGGAAAAAGGAAAGATAAAATGAGGGAAAGAACAAAAGATTGGAGGAAGGAAGAAAGGGAAAAGATGAGACAAAAGAAGGAAACCCAAGAGGAAAAAAATTAAACATCTCAAAGAAGAAAAGAAAGCTAAATGAATCAAAGACAGAAAGGAGTATATCAAATATAAAATTGCTTTTTCAGAAGCAAGGAAGTGGCTTCCTGAAGTAAAAGTGAAAAATACAAGAGAATAGAACTATATACATAAACACTAACTACCTAACCAAAACTTTAATCTTGTCCAGAAAAATAACATGAACTCACTGTAGGGAGTGACACTAGGGGTGGCTGAAAATAAAAGCCACGTTGTAGAAAATTAATAAGATTTTGGATATAAATGGAATGTCAGAATAGGTGTTTGGATACTTTTAATTATCATTTTTTTTTTTGCACTTTAAAACAAAAACCAAAACAAAGAAAAAAAAGTGAAACAACTAGCAAAGACTGTAAGCAAAAAAAAATATATATATATATATTCTGAAAAGAAATTCTGAACAAATAATAAATTGCTTAAATAAAAATATGATGTGCCTGTGTGTGTGTGTGTGTGTGTGTGTGTGTGTGTGTGTGTGTGTGAGATGTTGTTGGGTGCCATCGAGTGGTGTCTGACCCATAGCAACCCTCATAGGGTTTTCAATGGCTGATTGTTTCAGGATTGCCTTGGGAGTGGACTGCCATGTCCTTCTCGTTTTTGTGGTGCTGGGAATTGAACCTGGGACCTCAGAGACTTCAGAACTAAATCCTAGCCCATGTGTAGGGATAGACAGAGGTAAATAAAACCACCATGGGTGCTTTGTCCTCTTTTATTCTCATTTTTCCTGATGGTCCCATTCTCTCTATTTCAAGAAACCTTTCTGATCGAAGAGGTTGTCCTCACAGTTTTGCTTGTTTTCTTCCCTTGTTGCCATTGCCCATTCTTCAGTTCATGTTTCCAGTGCTTCTGTAGGTCATGTGCCCCCATCTCATTACAGATCGAATCGTTTTTTAAATGAACTTCCATAACATCAAAATCATTTTGTCACATAGCTGTTTCTTCCTTGAAGCACCTATCTAAAAAACTATAATGAGGTTCTTCCTAGGGAAAACTTTTCCCATTTAGTGGACTTTGCTGAGTGCTTGAAGTTTCTCAGTGGTTAATGATATTTTCTTCTGATGTTGTGAAAATCAATCTCTCAGAATTTTCTTTTAAAATCTTGGCAAAAGCAATCCATTTCCTAAGGATAATAACAGCAAATCCGCCGGTGGATTGTAATTCATAAGAAGAGTATACGATCCCCATGTTTTGCAACATTTCTCTCTGGGAATTGATTTCAACCTCTAGCATTTTTGTTCCTTGACTTAGGCAAAAGTTTGCTTTATTTTACCTTGTGTGAATGAAACTGAAATGCTCAAGACAGATTGAAATATTAATGTTTCAAGAAAAAAAGATGTTTTGTTTTTATAAATATATAAATTAATTATATTGTATGTTCTGTTTGCCATATGTAAGTGCATCTTTGTGGGTTTTTTGTTTGTTTGTTTGTTTTTTGTTGTTTTGTTTTGCTACTTTTCCTTTAAGGTAGGAGCTCTGGCACTTCATTAGCTTGCCAGTGTTTCTCAAAGTGTGGTACATGAACTACCTGCATTAAAGTTACTTGGGATTCTTTTCAGACCAAATGAATGAAGAATCTGCATCTTTAATGAGCAACTTCAGGAGATAATTAGACATTGAAGTTTGAAAAATTGCCTAGGAAAGAAATGCTACAGAAATAGTACTAGCAATTATTTTTGACACAAAATCTGTATTTGAATGCTTTGTTAAGATGCTCATTGGTGATTTGCACATTTTTTTGATCTCTTATTGGAATATGGGGGGAGGAGGCTTCTGAGGAATAATGGTTGTGCATTTATATAACGTTAAAGCAGGCAACAAGTCAGGCTCTGGAGTTTCTGGCCTCGGTGTTTTGTTTCTCTTACCCAGAATGAAATATAAGACATGAAGGCACATGGCTAGTTTTCTGGTACTTTGGAAAGGATTTGCCCAAAGCCTTGGGTCATTCTCACATAAGAAGGCTGAAGTATGATATGTTGTTGTTGTTGTTATGTGGTTGTTAGGTGCTGTCAAGTCAGTATCCAACTTGTTGTTGTTGTTAGGTGCCATCGGGTCGTGTCCGACTCATAGCGACCCTCATAGGGTTTTCAATGGCTGACTGTTTCAGGATTGCCTTGGGAGTGGGTTGCCATGTCCTTCTCCCATTTAGTGGTGCTGGGAATCAAACTTGGGACCTCAGAGACTGCAGAGCAGCGCTCTACCGACTGAGCTAAATCCCAGCCCATCCAACTTGTAGCAACCCTAAATAAAACAGGCAAAACAGTATTATCACTGCTTCTCTGCTATTCATAGGGTTTTCAATGGCTGATTGTTTTGGGAGAGTGGATTTCCAGGTCTGTCTCCCAAGCCTACAGCACCTGGTGTTCCCAGGCAGTCTTCCATCCAAGTACTAACCAGGCCCGACCCTGTTTAGCTTCCAAGATCTGATGGGATCTGATGCCACAGTGCTAAGGCTCCAGGCTGTTGCTGTTATAGCTGACTTTAATTTGTGGGAATTAGGAGAAAGTAAGGAATTGAGATGCCCATTACCAATTTGAAGATAGTTATGAAACCCAGAAGGTGAATGGTTAGAGCTCAAGAGATCACAGCTGTTACTGCAAAGAAAAAAAAGACTTCAGCTGTCTATGAAAGTGTCTGATGAAAACAATGAGGGGGGACATAGCTAGATTTCATGCATATGGAGAAGGGAAAAGAAGTCTGGTTAGAATACTTCAGAATTAAGGAAATACTAGCTTTTTAATGGGCTGGGATTTAACTCAGTGGGTAGAGTGCTGCGCTCCAGTCTCTGAGGTCCCGAGTTCAATTCCCAGCACTGCAAAAATGGGAGAAGGACCTGGCAATCCACTCCCAAGGCAATCCTGAAGCACTCAGCCAGTGAAAACCCTATGAGGGTCACTATGAGTCGGATACTGACTCGACGGCACCTAACAACAACAACAAGCTTTTTAATAGGTAGTTATCAGCTGGGTGCTGGATGTTTCAGGTACATTATAAAGCACTTTACTCACATAATCTAATTTAATCACCATAAATCTTTGTTTCCAAGGCAAATGTTATTATTTACATGTTATAGGTGAACAAATACAGCTTAGGAGGATAAAGCACTTGCCCTAAATTTACATAGCTACTGATGCTTAGTTTATAAGACAAATCTAGGACAAATCCCTAAGCAATGCTTCAGAGAAGAATCATTTTGAATTGGACCTGAGAAGGTATGTTCTCTTTGAAGATAAGAGGATTCTATGTATACAAATAGTTATAGCACAATATGTAAATCGAAACCAACTTTCAGTAGATGACTCCTCTACAAGTAAAAACTAAAATGCATGTCTACTCTGGCTTTATTTTTTTAAGTACCAAAGAAAACTTCATCAACAAATGGATGTCCCTATAGTCCACCTACAATTTATTTGTGCTCCACTGAAGTATTTTCAGTTAAAAAATTAAACAGGTAAAATGATGTAACGTCAGTCTCCTGTTTAAATCTCTGAGTTCTATTTTATTCAACAAATATGTTTCCTATTTCCTAGCCTTCTTTATTCTCACCTCCCTCTGCTATGTAGGAGTCATCTCAGAATGTTATTACAAAACTATAGACTGGGCTGGGCACAGTGCCATATGCCTATCACTCCAGCGACTCAGAAGGCAGAAGCAGGAGGATGGCAAGTTCAAGGCCAGAGGCAGCTTGCATAACTTAGTGTGACCCTGGCTCAAGATAAAACATTAAAGGAGGGCTAGGAGTGTGCCTCAGTGGTAGAGCACTTGCAAAGAGTGCTTGAGGCCCTGGGTGCAGACCCTCTCAGTTGGAGGAAAAAAAAGGAAAAAGGAAACAATATTACCTTAGTAAAACAAAACAAAACAAACAACAACAACAACAAAAACCAGCAGCAACAACAAAATCCCTTGGGAAATCCAAGATCAAGGTGCATACAGTCCAGATGTCTTTGAAGGCCCCTTGTGTGGCTCACAGATGGCTGACTTTTTGCTTTGTTGAGAGAGGGGGAGAGAGAAGGAGGGAGGGAAGAGGGGAGGAGAGAGTGATGGAGGGAGGGGGGTAGAGAGAGAGAGAGAGAGAGAAGAAAGGAGAGGTTGGATGTTGCTTAGCTTGAAGACACAAAATGTATATCTTTTTTCTAAGAGTTTTATAGATTTAACTTTGACATTTAAGACATTTATAGATTTAACTTTGACATTTAAGTCATATTGACTTCCAATGTTTTTATCATGTGATCTAGAAAGTACAATTTCATTCTTTAGCATGTGAAAACAAATAGAATCATATAAATATATGTCCATTTATCTCCACTCATTTGTTAAAAATGATTCATCTTTCCCCCTTTGAATGATCTTGGTAACCTCACTGAAATTCAACTGATCATATATGTATAGGTTTATTTCTGGAATCTTAATTCTATTCTACTGATCTATAAAAACAAGCTAAAAAGTGCAATTTTTAAAATGGTGGTGGTATATTACAGCAGCAACAACAAGAAAACAAATATGGGAAGAACCATTACATTAACAATCTGAACACAGAATGTTTTTCCATTTATATCTTCTTTAATTTCTTTCAATAATGTTGGGTCATTTTCAGCATACAAGTCTAATGCTTCTTTGATTAAATTTATTCCTAAGTATAGAATATTGATAGAAAATATGGATTTTTCCTTTATTTCATGTCCATGCTGTTCATTGCTAGTGTATAAGAATACACCAATTTTTCATACTGATCTTATCTTACATAACAGAAATTTAATTTATTCTCTAGAGTTCTGACATAAAAAGTTAATACAAGAACTGGATTCAAGGTCCATAAGTATATCAGTGATTCATTGCAACATTAGTTGGCTATATACTCATAATTCATTTCCTACATACACAGATCTAGCTTTTTTTTTCTTATGACCTCAACAAAAAAGTTTAAAATCATAGTTAGGATATGAATTTTAATATACTTTGGTTATAAACTGTCAATGCCTCTCTTCAAAATAGCAAAGAGAATAGTAGTGTTTGCATATAAATAAAAGTCTCCCCAATTGCTTCCTCCCTTCTACTTCAGACTTCTCCGATTATTCATAAAAGGTCTGTAATTTTGCTACATTCTTCAAACCTGATTCTAAAGGACACTCTCTGGCAAGCAAAAAGAAGCCCAGAAAACAAACCAGGATGGCGGTGAGCATTGTCAGTTTTTGGAAAAGGAAGTCCTCAAGTTATGAGAAGTCACCAGAAGCTGGCATTTCCCTCTGCTGGTGGGTTTTGGAGAATATGGATGTTATGGGCAATGTAACTGGTGTCACAAGACTAGAATTTCTATATAATCCAAGATAGACTGTCTGAATCTTCAGGGACACACACACACACACACACACACACAGAGTGAAAAAAACAAAAATCTTTGCATATGCTCAGTACAGCCACAGAAAGCTAAGCATTTTATGCCTTGCCAGAGTAATCAGGTACAAAGCTGTCTTTGAATCTAATTTTCATTCCAACAGAATTGTGAGAAGTCAAAACACTGAACAGCAGAGAAAGGAAAGCTTTTTTCACCTGTGCTTTTTCTGCAATCATGTCTGAAGGGAATTCAGGAAAAAACATACATTAAAAAACATTAGGTTGCATTAGGCTTAATGCAAACTGTTTCACCAGATAATGGCAAATTGCCTATATTTAGAAAACGTACATTAGCTAATGTCCCCTGAGACATAGATCCAGCTTGTTTACTAAGTCAGCCTAGTGTATTTGTTGATTATAAAAATAGTCTTTTAGAATTTTAAAGTGTTAAGAATTTCTAACATATGCTAGAGAAAGCACAAGGAAATCTATGAGGAAGTCGTGTGCATAAACTTTTTATGAAATACAATGCTCCATCTTCAACTTTAGACAAATTTAAAAAAGAAACTAATAGGGAAGGTAAAGTGAACTAATTTCTTTAAAATCCCACATTTAAGGAAAAGCCCTCTTCTTGGATCAGGTACTTTTTCAAGAACTTGAAAACACAGTGGAGTGCTAGGGACTATATTATTAGAAAAATTGTATTTCTTGATTTGGGTGGTGATTGCATTTAGGTTTACCTTTGATAAATAATTGAGCTGTTAAAAATAGTTATGTAACTAAATGCAATGATAACTGACAAATTGGTGCATAGAGAGATATTGGTGATTAAGCAAGTTAAATGCTGTAAACTGTTAATGTTAGTATATATTAGATGGGTATATGAATGTTCAGTGTAAAATTCTTTCAACTTACGTGATTTTTTCCAAATAAAATATTATTAAAAATAGATGGAAAACATAAGCATTGTCTGAATGGTCTTGGGGAAAAAACAAAACAAAACAAAACTGCTACTTAAGTTTTCAGCATACATTTTGGTGAAATCTATATAGTACATGGTCAGAAACACTAAACAACTGTCAAAGGCACAAAATTAGCCACATAAATTGTGATATGTTTTATATTTATTTGACTGCTGGACTAAAATATTACAAAGAATGAATCTAATCATAAGACCTATTCCTACTCACATAGTTTGAGACCTCACATATATTTACAACATGCTAGGACTGTGATAAAAGAGAATTTTGAGATTAAATCAGTATCCAAGGGTAAAAACACTATCTTGTTTATGTGGGCTTTTTGGAAAACTCATTTTAGTACTTAACAATATCAGGCACTCTGCCTTATAGCCTATGATGAAGGGCATGTTGGAGTTGAGCAGGAAGAGCATAGCATGTGGCAGCCATGGCTTATGGTTAACATACTTTGAACTGAGATTGTTTAAAATGGTGAAAGAGAAGTTTTATACCTCTACTAGATCTATTCAGCCATTGAAAACTCCATAACTGTCGCTAGGAGTAGGAGCCAACTTGACATCATCTAAAAAGAACAACATTAGAACTATTATATTTGAGTATAATATAACAAAAGTGAATATATCAATGAATGTTCATCAGTTCCAGATCAGGAAATAGAATATTTCTAGGCATGCCAGAAGTCCCTCTCTACCCACTTCTCATCTACTTTTTTTTTTTTTTTTGCAGTACTAGGGGTTGAACCCAAGGCCTCATGCTTGCATGTTTTTCAAGTGCTGGAACACTGAACTGCATCCCCAGGCCTTTTTTTTTTTTACTTTTTGAGACAGGATCTCACTAAGTTACGCAGCCTGCCTCTGGTCTCAAACTTGCAATCCTCCTGCCTCCACCTCCTGAGCCGCTGGGATTACAGGTGTGCACCACCCTGCCTGGCTCTCTTCTCATCTACTTTTGAACTTCAAATAGTTTGAATCACCTAGTAAGTACACTTTTGTAATTGATTTCTTTTGATCAACAGTATATTTATAAAATTTACTTATAATTGGATTTTTTTAATTGACTCTCATTGCTGTATATATTGCATTTTGTAAACATGTCAATTATCCATTTTTCCATTGATGATCATCTAGGAGATTTTCAGTTTGGGTCTGTTGTGAATGATGCTATCATAAACCTATATGAGTTTTTGTTGGCTATATACTTTAGAATTGCTGAGTCCTAGGATATGCATCCATTATTTTTGGTAAATATTGCCAGTTTTCCAAAGTGGCTGTACTCATGTCTGATATTTTTGTAGCTATTGCAAATTCAATCTATGTAAAATAGTATATCTCCATTTGATTCTGGTATAGATAAATGCAATTAATTTCTGTCTTACATTTACCTTGTTTCCAGTAACTTTACTAAAGCTATTGCTCAGTCATAATAATTCAGTTACATTTTCTTTTGGATTTTCTGCATATAGCAAAGGCTTCTATGAATGATGATTGTGTTTTGTTGGTGATGGTTGATGTTTTTCCTTTCTTCCTAATTCTGCTACTTTAGACTGTATCAATTGTACAGTGGATAATAGAAGTAGTGATAATGACACCTTGGTCTCCTTCCTGATCTCAAAGAGAAAAACTTATAAAGATATACCATCAAAATTGATACTTTTCAATGAGTTTTGCTACATGTTCATTCTATTCCTAATTTTTTATTTGTATTGTGCATGAATATTGAACATTATTGCATTTGTTTCTACATACATTGTGATAAGCATTTGATATATTTCTCTTCTCTTATTCTTTTTAATTATATTTAAGTGATTTTAGATGTTAACCTAATCTTATACTGCTGTGATAAATCAAACTTGATTACTATAAATTGATTCTTTGGTAACAGCTGGACTGAGTTTGAGTCCTGAAAAGTGATTTTTATATCTATGTTAAAGAATAAGTTTGGCTTATAATTATTTTTTCTTTCTTACACTGTATTATTCCTGGCAAGTTTAAAAATAAAAATCATTCTGGTCTCATGAAACAATTATCGTAGAGGTGACACTATTTCTACCTTAAATTATTGCAATAAGTCCTTATTAGAGCTAAACAGAATAGGAGTTTTCTTCATATGAAGGTTTTTAATCACAAATTTAATGACTTAAATAATTATAAAGATATTCATATTTTGTATCTTCTTATTTGAACTTTCAATTAATCTATATTTAAAATGTTTGTGCATGAAGCTATTTCTTTCCCTTTCTAATGTTTATAACATTTCTAATGATATCTCTTTTTGAATTCTTGCCAATCATTATTTTGACTTCTATTTATAAAAGCATAGTATTTTCCTCTCTTCCACCTTCTAATATTTTAGTTGATTCTTCAACTTTCCTTGCTTCATACTACTTCAGGAAATCCTAAAGGTACAGCAAAACTAATTGGAGAGGTGGATGTTAGGTGGTAATAAGAATCTAGAATTGCTATCATTTTGATGTCTACCATTACATCTCCAGTTGACTACTTATGAGACTTGTCCACATTTTCCTAGTTAGGACTACAGAGAGTTCCATACTGATTTCAAATTCAGCAAAATAAACAGGAAGTCAAAAAGGAAAAGGTAGTATATAATTACTATAAAGCAAAGGAGATGTAAGAAACAGATGTAATAAAGAATATTCATTTCAGTAAGCTGTCAAAGCCTTTCTGTCTGTATTAACTGGTATAATCTGAAATATCACAGTCTCAGTAGATGAAACTCAATCATATGCACATAATTTAGTATCCAAATAAATGTTTTAAACTCAAGCATTAGCAATTACACAATGTCAAACTTACCCAGGCCCATATTCAACAGAATATTAAAGTGTCACTGGTTGGTTGGCTTAGCAAGCCAACTTTGAGGTAGAGTTTAGCATGAAAAAGTTTCATGAGAAAATGAGTGCTCTTGTAATCAACATCTGTGGAAAGAAAGGGCAGAAAGTAGTTTTGGAAAGATGGAGAAATTTAGTTGTGATGTGGTCTCAATAGATGTCTTAGCTAAACCCCTGAAGAACACTGAAGTTGACATGACCTTCACATATGTCCTAAGTTTAGGTAGAAAAGCTAGGCCTTCATAACTCTGTACTGTTTAACCAGACACACGTCCAGGGTGTGTGTTTCTTGTGAGACTCTGATCTATATAAACTATTTGGTTATAAACATTGATTACAATAATTATAGGACCATGTGATCCATAGTGATTTCTTGATTTAGTGTTAGAATAGAATAATAGATAGGTTATTTATATGTTCAATTATTGTGTAATTGATAAAGAATCTTCATTGTATCCAGGTTATAATTCTTTCTGTTTAGATCCAGAAATCACACATTTGCCTCCTTTACTCTGTCATTCATGGCTACTTTTTAAATCTTCCACCCCTATCCTCCATGGGAAATGATAGCAACACTGTTTACTGTTTACATTACTTCACAATGTCATGACATGTTGGAGTCTGTTTATATGGAAGTAATATTTATTTTCTTGTCTCTGCAGTTCCCCAATATCATTACTAAGAGGCTACATCATCCACTATGCTGCTCATGAATACTGTCTTCTAGGAATCCTTTGAAAGTCCCTGTGCTCTGTTGATGATGACTACAAATGTAAGTCTTACCCAAGATATATAGGAAAATCTGACTAGTAATTCATTTTCTTATCATGTTAAATTTATTGCTCAGAACTTTATGGCATAAATGTAGAACATCATATCTTGCATAGATGTAGAACAACATATCTTCCAAACTTTTCTTTCTCTGGGATTATCTAGGACACAGTCATTGCATTCTTAGAATGTGAACTCTTTCAGTAATGATTGCATATGTTTTACACATAGTAGTACCAGCAGGGAAAAAGGGTAAGAAACCTGTGGAATAAGGGAGAAGAGTACTCTCTTTTCTGCAAGGAATATTCACCTCTCATTTGGCACCCTTTAAAACTAACCCAGGAAAGCATAAGACAAGATCAGAGGCAAAAAGAGGACTTTGGTTGGAAAGAACCATTGAAATTGTGGAGCAATGATAGAAGTCCTTTGAAGGAGATAGGTATGGCCTACCCGAAGGACTTCTCAACTCTTGGCCTACAGTTTGTGCAGGACTAAAATGACCACAAGCAAGAGAAGCACAGGGTAAAAGGCTGCTGCTGTCCTCATTGCCTTTGCGCGCAGGTAGCACCCTATATTCAGTAGGAGGCAGTGAGGGCTCACAAAGGGGATTCAGCCCATGAATTGAGGGAGAACAATACATAGTCCAGAGCCCTGAACTCACCCTACGTTCAAAGTGAAAGTCACTCTCAGCCAGCACCTTTTCCTTGTTTTGGTGACCAAATATCATGTGATACCATGAAAGAAATGGTTTTCTAACTTTTTTCCTATGACCAGAACATAGCAATGCATCTCCAGGATGAGCACATAGATGCAAGTCTTAGGACTCTCGGGGTAACTGTCAATCCTTGACCTTAGGAGAGGTGGCTCTCTTAGCTGAAGTAGTCACCAGAGGAAAAAGGGCTGACAGCCAAGGACTTTTCTCTTAACAGACAAGGCGATAAATCCTTTATTCCAGAAGTAAGATCTGGTTCATGCACCACACATCCCACCACAAACAACTATTTCAAAACAAGACAAAACAAAAGGTCTAGAGTTGTTTTGCATGTTGTTGCACTCATAACTCTTTATGTGGACAATTTAATGGATATGAATGTGAGATAAATAATTGATATGCATAAACTTATTTTTCTGCATATTTTTTGATTTCCTTGGATTCAATCAGGGTAAAAGCACGTTTAATTTGGAAAGAAATAAGAAGTAAAATGATGAAGTACATGCTGTTTTTGAAATGTTGCTTGCAAGTCCTTTGTAGTGAGATAATTCCACTTTTTAGAGGAGACTTTTGACCACTTGTTAATAAGTGGTTGGGCCCATAAAAGTAAAGTGCACTTTTTACACACATAAAACCTATTGAATGCCATAAGAAAACAAAACTTTACTCCAAAATGACATTTTAATTTGAAAATGATATTCCCTAAGCACTCTGTGTTTTATAACTAATGCATAGAATAGCCCTGGCCATGAGGCAAACGTCAAAATATGTAAAGATCTCAACTTTGGGGCTTTAGTTGAGCTGACCTTGATTACAGTCAGGTCTACAAGAGGAGCCCTCTGCTCAAAACAAGCTATGGACCTAAGGCTCAAGTGCTACCGTTAGCAATTCATTACTGTCAGGGCAGGCCTCTTTTGAAAGTGGTTGTAATAAAGTGGTGCACATAAAAGATTGAACTTCCAACTTGAAAATTCTTATCTAAAAAAATTGCATACTTTTTTTTGTGCAAGGAAAAGTGGTCAGGCTGAGACTTTTGAGAACCCTATGTGCAGTGGGGGCTACAATAAAACCACAAAGGGCAAAGAGATAGAATGTATAATACACTAAATATAAAAGTATTAATGTGAAGCCAGGCAGCGCACGACTGTAATCCTAGCAGCTTGGGAGGCGGAGGCAGGAGGATCACAAGTTCAAGACCAGAGGCAGTCTGTGTAATTTAGAGAGGCCCTGTCTCCCCCCCCCCCAAAAAAAAGGTAAAACAATGGGCTGGGGGGGGCAGCTCAGTGGTCCAGCACTTGCAAAGCATGCAAGTGTGAGGCCCTGGGTTCAACCCCCAGTACCTCAACAAAAAAAAAAAAAAAAGAAAGAAAAAAAAGAAAAGAAAAGAAAATTATTAATGTGGCCTGCAACTAGTGAAGTGCCTTTTCACCTTCTTAGATTGTCTGAATCAGTATGATCAAGTGATTTGCCATGTGTTAGAGCCATAAATGGGAACTGAGAGCAGATGTCTGGGCACAGAGACAATGTGTTTTGACATAAGAGGAGGCAGCCGGCAGTATCTCCCAGCAGCTTTGGAAAGTTATCTATTTGAATGTAACAATTGGAAAGGTTTATCCCAAGGGACCACATTTTCCTACTCATTAACACCCTGGATTATCATCTTTCCTTGATCTCCACTTTCCTCTTTCTTGCCAATCCTAATTCTAGGCAAACCCTGGCATATACAATCAGTACTCCTGTTACCAGCGCAAGCTGCCAAAAGGGATGAGGAAGTGGTTTTCTTTGGAATCATGGCAAACTTTATCCCTAAGTCTCTGGGAAAGCTTCAATCACACTCTCCAATACTTAGTTGTTTCTGTGTTCCATTTCCCGGAGCCCCTGGACTCAACCTTTTCCATTCTTCTCAATCCTCAGCTTCTCTCCTGGGATCCCATAGCTTTGGCACTTGTGACCGCATTGTATATAAAAATTGTGTAACAATCCACTTTACACTTGAAGAAAATGATGTAAAAATGGCAAGTGAGTCATCCAAAGTCATGCAGCTTGGCTAGTAAGAGTTAGAGCCAAGTCCAGAAATCTACTCTCCAAAACTCAAATGTGCTGCTACTTCTTATTTTATCAAACAGCTCTCAATAAAAACAAGAAAATCCCCATAATGAAAATTACTTCAGAATCTTAGCATAGGAACAGATGCTTCAAAAGGACACGGACTAATGATAGAACTATGACAACTGCCTTTCTCTTCCCTTTTTGCTTCATTCAGTTAAAAACTTGGTTCACAAAGATGAAATGTACTCTTTTGATATTTAAAACACCTCGTGAGTTGCATTGGAATAGCTAGGCAGTATGGGACTTTCCCAAAGACTTCACAAGCTACTGAATTTTTGTTCCCTTGGTGGAATATTTGACTTTCAGTTCCTGTCGTTACCTATATTTACCTCCCCTTTATTTCACCATGGTATCTCGGGAAGTCTGATGTAGCTAAATGCTAACTTGCAGAGGTTGAATGCAACAGACAGGTCTGTGGAAGGCAGCCTCTAAAATAGATCCAAAAGATCCCCATTTCCATTCGTTCACACCATTTTGAAATTCCTTCCCCTTGAGTGTGGGCCTCACTGGCTCATTCTCAAAAATAAAACACTGTAGTAATGATATGGTGTTCCTCCCAAAATGAAGTAGTAAGAAGTAGGCATTTGTATTGCAAATCCGGTCTGGTGTCCCCACACACACACTTTGTCTGTCTGACTCTCTCTCTCTCTCTCCCTCCCTCTCTCTCTCCTCTCTTCCCCATTTAGCTTTCCAAGAGCTATGTGACTAAGCGTGGAGGCTGATCCTTCCCCTGGAGTTTGTCCTCTTTTTGTTGGCTTTCTTCCCAAACATATTGTGAATTTTTTAGGGCATAAATCATGCCATATTTATCTCTCCATCTCTCACACTGCCTAATGTTTTATTTGGCACATATTAAGTATTAAGTCATGATGTTTTGAATCAATGGTGCATTCTGTATGCTTCAGTCCAGTTATCTTTACTGAACAAATAACTATTTGATGTTTCTCTTAAAAATGCAATGAATGTATTTATAAGCCATCACTTACAAATCAACATTTCAGGTACAAAATAAGTTAAGCAATATACAAACATATAGATTTGTTTTCTCCTAATATTCTGTTTTCAGAATTTACATAAGACCAAAAAGAAAATGCAAAGCATCACCCAAACTATTGTTAAGCTTGCATACAAGCATATTGACTGCTATATTATTAATAAATGAGATCAAGTGTTTGTATACCCCCAGGTAGCCTGATTAAAAACTAATGTAAAGGTTATGGTAAAAGACTTTAGTTTATTTAACTTCACAAAAAGATCTCTGACTTCATATCTTTTGTGTTTGTTTTCAATTTTAACAATTAATGTGGCAGGTGGAAATCTTTATGCTAATTTTATAGCTCCTTGGTTGAGCACTAATACCATTATCTGTGTTAATGAATAATTCATTCCTAGTTGAAAACTTAACTATACCATTTTTACCGGACATGAATGAAACTTTGAAGTGCAATTTAAGTTGAAAGAATTTAAGATTGTAGAAAATTCCTATAAAACATCAAAAAGTGCTGTGCTGGCAATATTACCTAGCACTTAAGTATAATGGCCTTACAGAAGGCTCATGTGAGATTCTAAATTTTGTTTTTTTGTAAGAAATATTGATAGGACTCATTGCATATGGAATTTTCACATTGTACAATGATTACTTTGGCCTTTACATTTCTAAAACTAGATGCACTTTATTTCTAGCTGCAGATTGAGAACCTATATAGCCACTGTTATGAAAACTGGCATTTGTTCTTTCAGTGCTACATTTGTCAGGGAATTCTTTCCTAGTAAAGAATCCAAATATTGCAAATTTAAAAATTGGATGAACAGAGCCATTGCATCCTAAAAACTCAATTAGTGAAATGGTGCTGATATACCCCAAGGAAAGAAGTCAAGCAATATAACTGTCTCTAAATCTTAAAGAACTTTCCAGCCCTATGGTCAAGGATGGGCTGGGACACATGTAAGGACAGAGGTTGTTCTCAAAATTTTGACCAACATCGAAAACCATCTGGGGTACAATTGGTTTTTTACCACTTCACATGAACAAACAGGAAAAATCTGCAACTTTCTATAATTAAACCACTGGCATAGAAAGTGCCAAGAACAAAATGCATCTATTCAAGTAATGATACACTCTTTCCTTGTGTTCAATATGAATCTTATAACCACCAATTTCCCTTTCTTCTTTAGCCAAGAGGAAGTTCACATTGAAATTTGTAGCATAATTTTAACAGAACTGTGTAAACATAGTTTCTACAAGGTGTATATTTGTGGATACATATTACCCTTTGTCTTATTTTCTCATCAATCTGGAGTTTTCTCAACTTTATTTTAAATATCTATTTGAAAATTTAGTTATATTTTCTGCATTTCTGAAAACAATCCAAATTATTCGTTAAAATTGGTAGAGAACAAAGAAAGAGTGAGAAAAAAGAGATGGGAGAAGAAAGGGAGGAAAAAGGAAAACAAGTAGGGAGAAAAAGGAGGGGAATGTCAGAGGAAAAGGTTAGGAAGAAAGGAAGGAAGAGAGAAAAGGAGGGAAACAAAGATATTAGTAAGGGTCCACATCCTTGGATTCCTCCACAGATTTTGAAGACTTCTTTTCTCCGGGCCTTTGCTTCACAGAACCCTGGATGCATGATCCAGAGTCTTCATCAGTTTTCACTAGAAATTAGCTTGCTTTGAGGATTTATTTATTTGTTCATTTATTTATTTATTACAAAACTTCACTGAACATTTTGAAGGGAGCCTGGGGTCATAGTCACATTGTTGAACTTGGGTAGGTCATAGTCTGTCTGGCTCACTTCCCCAATTCCCTTTTCCCTCTCTTCTCTCTTTTTTTTTTTTTTTTTTCTTTCCCAGTACTGGGGGTTGAACCCAGGGCCTCGCGCTTGCATGCTCTGCAAGTGCTGGACCACTGAGCTGAACCCCCAGCCCATTTTTTTTACTTTTTGAGACAGGGTCTCGCTAAGTTACACAGACTGCCTCTGATCTCGAATTTGAGATCCTCCTGCCTCCGCCTCCCAAGCTGCTGGGATTACAGGTGTGCACCACCACACCCAGCCCATCTTCTCCTCTTTCTTGATGCCAAAATAACTAAGGACAATTAAAGATTCCTTTCCTTGTCTTACACAAAACAATTATTTTCACTCCAAAGTATTGCATGGGCTTACCAACTAACTCCACAGACATGTACAGAAATTTCTTTTTCCTAAGAGAAATGTTTTGACACTTACTAATATATTGATACACATATATACACATAAATATATTTATATAAATATATACGTATTTATAAAAGGAGAAAAAAGAAAGGAAGGAAGGAAAGAAGATAGGAAGAAATGAAGGAAAGGAGGAGGAAAGAAAGGAAGGAGGGGAGGAAGGAAAGAAGGAAGAAATGAAGGAAGAGAAGAAAGGAAACGATGGAGAGAAATGTGCCAATCAGAAAACAACATCGAATATAGAGATACTGAATAATGGAAGAATGAGAGACGCAGAATATTATAGGGGCCCAAAATCATGGCTGGGTTCAAATGCTAACTTCACTTACATACTAGCTGTGTGACTTAAAAATCATTGAACTTTGCTTTGTGTCAGTTACCTCGTCTGTGAACTGGAAAACTAAGAGTAGTAGTTTATGAATAGTTACAAATCTTAAGTGAAATAGTATAGTAACTGTCTTAAATACTACCTAGAACTTTAGTAAGTCATGAATAAGTGTTAGCAGTCGTAGCTTTTACAAGCATGATAATTATGAAAGTCACGCTAGGGTGGCGAGAAATGCCTAAAATCAGACAGATGGCTACAAATGCCATCAGTAAAACACAATTCTAATAAACATGCCATGCCATTTATTATTCATATTTATTACATAACTGAGCTTAAAGGATCCTCTCCCCCAGCAGTCTCCCAGCACACACACACATTTTAAACTAAACTGCAACCAAACTGTCTTGGCATCTCCAGTTCCTGAAAGTCTGAACCCCAGAGTAGTAAAGAGCATTTTCATAGCAGAATTGTGACTAGAATTGATGGAAAAGAGGATGATAAGAAAGTATTCTCTTCTTTTCAAAGATTTAATGCTCCACTTTGCAAACCAACATCTAGGTATACAGAAAATACACTTGACAGCAATTTATTCCTTCAAGATCTAACATATTCAAACACCTAAGATGCAGAAAGGAGCTGAGTTTTATCTCAGTTGATACCGTGCCGCTGTGCCCTCTCTGAGGCCCTGAGTTTAATCGCCAGTACCACAAAAATGGGAGAAGGACCTGGCAGCCCACTCCCGAAATAATCAGCCATTGAAAACCCTATAGGTAGCAGAGAAACACTGACATAGTGCTGGGCATGGCACAATGTTTCATTGTGTTGTACATAGGATCACTGTGAGTTGGACCCAATTTGACAGCACCTAACAACAACAAAATATAGAAAAATGACTCAGGCACTGTTTGTTACTGGTGGGTTCTTTGTATCTTTGAGGGAGGCTATATATTCTGCTTTTGGTGAGCTATGTCTATTATAGCCAATTGCTGTTTGTTTTCAAGAACTCATTGTAGAACTCAGCTAAACTTCTTAGTCTATAACAGAAAGGAAGAAGATACCAATGTGATCTTATCCCCCACACTGATCCTGATCATGGCTAAGTCCAGCCTCATACTTTTTCTTACAGTAAACATTACTGCTTAGATTAGGGGCCCTCCAGATTTTTACTGTTAACTCTTTCTGAATAAGTGTCAGGAGAGCTTTGAAATTGTGATCTGTTCAGTGAGCTCTCACTGTTCAAGAACTCTTATTCATAAGTGTAAAGGGTGGTTGTAGGGGGAGAAATTAATTAAAGCCTATAGCAATATCACTGAGAGAATAAAAAGTAATAATCTTTTGAATTTAGTTTTGCACAGATTAAAAACAAACAGACTTTCCATTTTCTTAGATGTTATTTTCAAGAGAAAAGCGCTGAATTCCCAAATGAGTCTATTGTCAGCTTTCTGGCATGTAATCCTTTCTCTTAGAGAACAAGAGAGGCAGCAATGTGCATAGCTGGTCCTTATCCTGAATTTGTGGGCATAGCAGGGCACTTTCTCTCCTAAGTGTCAGTTTATAAAATCAGGTTTTGCCTCATTTATATTCCCTACACATCTCTCCCATTTTGTCTACCTTAGGTCTTTTAAATTTAGCTTCAAGAAAAGTGCTGTATTATGGAATCAAGTCCTCTTATTATTTTCCTGAAAGAATTGCAGGCAATATTTATTTTCCTTATGTTGCAATTTAAAACACACAGAAAACTATGTTGAGTCCCATCACTCTTAACTCTTGTCTCTCTATCAAGATGTACTTACCCAGGTTTTGATATAATGAAGCAAAGCTATACATTTCTTCATTTTCTGCCTAGCCCAAGAGTTTAGACTTCTAAAACCAAGGAAGCATTTACTTGTAATACTCCACAGGGTAAATATTTGTCATGTTTGGCAGGAATAAATAATAAATTGAATTCCCTATTAAAAACAAGTATAGTTCTGACCTAAGTCCCCATTGTGTACATTTATCCTAAGAGGTAAAGGACAGGTACATATTTATGTCTTTTGTTTGTAGTAGGCACTCAATAATCATTTAATATGTGAGGGGCAAGTGAATAAAACCATCATATTCCAAAGAATCCCCATATGTACAAAGTAGCCTTTCAATCAGAATTCTTAATAAAGAGGTCATTGAAATATTTTTTCATATTTTTTCTCTAAAAATGAACATTTGGGTTGAATTTATATGGCCATTTTCTTAGAAAAACTTGGTATTTTTGATAAATTTATGATGAGCTGTCATTAAATTTCATGAGTCCACTCTCTCAGGCAAGGATTACAGGTCCTGTGAATCAAAAAGAAGCCAAATGATCAAATACTATACTTGCCACGAGTTTTAAAAAGAGTTTTCAGGCAAAATAATGTAGCCCAGATACAGGCTCATTGACCTAGTTGATTGTCAAATTTATACGCTAAATGAAATTTGTTGATTTTCAAAAGACCTACTTAAGAATTATATATTTATTTTAAAACATCTGAGGAATTTAAAGTGGGAAATATGGTCCTTAGTGCTTGAAATTATACTTGATAATAGAGAAACAAAGTGAAGAAGAGACAGATAAATTAAACATGTTGATTTGAAAGGCACATAATGAATTAGAATCACAAACTACAAATAGATTTATTTTTAAGGTTAGCCACCTTTATGAAAGCAATATGATTTCAGCTTTTCTGTTACCCAACAAAGTTTTTTTTTTAAAGATAAAATGCAAAGTATTTAAGGAAAAATTTACTTTCTCAGAAATTAGATAAAGTGTGGTACACCTACAATTAATAAATCTTGTGTGGGAATAATTCTCTGAAAGATTTTGTATTTATTTGTTTTGTTTTGGTTTTTGGTTTACCTTTTCTGACTACTATCAGTCCTGGAATATGTTCAGAAATTACTGATTCAGTTCACTAGTCTCAAATGATTCTCTTGGTTAGTAATGAAAAGGAATTTCTTAATAGTTATTTAAAGTTAACCAAAGTATTTTTAATAATTGGTAACATGTAGAATGAACTATATGCTAATTACCCAATTGAATTTGGGATAATAAGTACATTATTACAATTTAACTTGCTACTTGTTATGAATACATTCCAGTTTTAGAGTTAGCTTCCAATCCCTCCTCTCCAAATGCTGATTGCTTGGCCAGTGCTGCTCTCTGTTTTGGTTTTGTTTTGTCATTCTCCTTGTTATGTTGTTGTTGTTGCTGTTAGATGTCATTGAGTCAGGTCCAACTCATATACAACAGAATGAAACACTCCCTGACATTGTGCCATGCCCATCACTATTGTCTGTGCTTCTCTGCTACACATAGGATTTAAATGGCAGATTGTTTCTGGGGCGGGCTGCTAGGTCCTGTTTCCATCCTTCTTATATTAGGTCTTTATTTACTGCATATAGGTTTTCCTGTATCCTACACCAGTCTGTTGGAATGATAACTTGCTCATAAACATATCTGCACATTTCAAAAATTCCCTCAGTTTTTCTATAATTGTGTAGAGACTTCATATTATTTTCTGTTTTGAAACAAATTAATTTGTGTTAGCTTTTTCATCCCTGAGAGATACTTGATGTGAACAGCTTAAAGGAGGATAGGTTTATTTGGGCTGATGGTTTCAGAGGCTTCAGTCCATGGTCAGCAAGTTCTAATGTCCTTACGCCTGTGGCAAGGCAAAGCACTATAGCAGAAGGGCATAGCAGAAGGAAGCTGCTCACTTAAAGGCAGCCAGGAAGCTGAGACAGACAGACAAGAAGGGGCCAGAACCAAGATATACCTTTCAAAAGCACAACTTCTGTGACCTACTTTCTCCAACAAAGCCCCACTTCCTAGTTTCCATCACATCCTATTGTCATCAGATTATGACTCCATCAATGCATTAACCCACTGCTTAGTTCCGAACTCTCATGATACAATCATTTCCTCAAAGCCCCACCTTTAAACAGTGCTTTGGGGACTGAGCCTTCCACAAATGAGCCTTTGTGCTGGACACTTCATATCCAAACCATAATATATAGAGAGCTAAGAAATGAAGCAAAAACTTAAGATTTACTTCTTCCACATCCCTTAGCTATCTCTAAAGTATCCCAAAACTTCCTCATTTTAGACTGTAAACCAGTGAGTGGGATCCGGGGTGTTTCTACCAACTATTCTCTACTCTTTCTTATCATTTCTGCTTTGGTTATTTCATGGTCTGCAGAAGTATATTTATCTGTTTCAGGTCCACTTATGCATTGGTTACCTGGATTATGCATAGTCCTGTTTTAGGCAAGGAAAAATACACCAACAAGCATTTAATTTATCCTCAAAAGACAGAAGAACGTTATTACTTTCAGATTCTTTAAAAATTATTTGAAGTAATATTAGTTTAGATATAATAATATAATAACTAATTTAGAGATAAACTAATATTATTTCAAAATAGTTTAGAGATGGGCTGGGATTTAGCTCAGTTGGTAGAGCACCACTCTTCAGTCTCTGAGGTCCTGAGTTTGATTCCCAGCACCACCAAAATGAGAAAAGGACATGACAATCCATTCCCATAAGCATGACTATGAGTCGGACATGACTGGACAGCACCTAACAACAAGTTTAGAGATACAAAATAGAATACTGTGCCAACCCTTTTGATAATGATGTTCTTCTAAAAAAGCAGTTCCCCAACTGTTTTGGCATCAGGGAATAGTTTCATAGAAGATATTTTTTTCCACAAGCTGGAGGTGGAACCCACATGGTAATGTGAGTGATGGTGAGTGGATATAAATGCAGATGAAGTTCACTGGCTTGCCACCACTCACCTCCTGCTGTGAGGCCCAGGTCCTAAGAGTAGTACTCATCAGCAGCCAGGGGGTTAGGAACCTTCTCTAGAATACCAATTCATTCACTATCCTTT
Source organism: Pedetes capensis (assembly GCA_007922755.1). NCBI lineage: Eukaryota > Metazoa > Chordata > Mammalia > Rodentia > Pedetidae > Pedetes > Pedetes capensis. The sequence continues at coordinate 62,502 of VMDO01011696.1, forward strand.
GTGTTATTGGACCTACCCTCCAATGTCAACCATGACTGAGAACTTGTCTGGGTCATCTTCCCTGATATCTCCAGTCAACCTTATTTTCCTTTCTCCCAAAGCATGTAGCGCTTATTTATACCATACAATCTAGTGTGTGTTTGTATACTTTATCTTTCTCTGATTAGTTTCTTAAGTTTAACTCTGTCTTTCTTTTCTGAAAACATGTTTATAGATTCTTTGTAGGATAAAGTCATATACAGTTATATATACATACTCAAGACAAAGAGAAGCAAGCAATCATATTCAATAAACATATTTTAAACTTAACTGACAGAAGATTTTAATATCAACAGCAAAACTCAACCTTTGGCTGATGGATCCCTAATGTAGAAAGGGAAATATGATTTCCTCAATTATGGTTTTCTAACCACAGAAATATGCCCAGAATAGAGCCACAAATGAGGATATATATCTTTTTATATCTCCTGCACATTTTTCCATTACTGAATGTATGTTTACCTCCCAAAAATAGTCTTCAACAAAAGTCACCTTCAAATTCTTAAGGGCAGTGCCTTCTCCAGAGAGGAAACTGAGTAATTAATAGGGAAAATTAAAGAACACATTGTGAGTGAGGAGTCAATGTGAAAGCTAAATTCATGGTCCTGAATGAATTATTGGAAGAACTGAGTAAAAGAGGAGAGGGTCAAAAATGGTAAAAGATATTAAACTCTGCATTAATTGGATGAATGTGAATAAACTTAATGAATATGGTAAAAGTTAGTATTTGTGCTTCAAACATTGGACTTACTGAGAGAAGCAGACTTCCATAGGAGGAATACCCAGCAGCAAAGAAGACTACTCTATTAGGAAGGCAGATGAACAAACTCACCATTCAAAACTGAGATAAGATACTGTCAGCCCAGGAAGAGTCATAAAAGTGTAAAAAGGACAAAGGGCTACTGTCTGGCTGTTGTGTAATTCTATACTTGGGAATTCTACTTGGAGGGTTGATAGTAGAAGGAAGTTAATGAGAGCATACCAATTGAACTACAACTGCTGTAAAGCCACTGGAAGGTGACCTTCAATCATTGCCTTTATTTCATGAAGTAAGATGTGGTTATTCACCAACCACTGACTTCCCCAGGCAGAAAGTGAGTGACTCAGGGACAGTCTGTCTTTGTTCATGACCCTGGGCCTCCTTTTTCTCCACCAGCAGTGTGGTTAACCAACAAGCAAACATGCCTCTCCCGCATAGAACAAATTGGTTGCAGACCATTGTGAACTTCTATTTTCATGTTTGGTAATATATTTTTTATTCCTTGCAATGCTTATAGGAGAACTCATTCTCATTTAGTGATTGCTGAACAAAAAACCATGATTGCTGAACACATGAGGTCATCATATTTTAAAGTATCTCATGATTATCTCTGACAAATAGTTCTCAGTTGGCCTGAAATGAAACATAGGCATGCACACACACACATGCATACCACCCCCTATGCACATACACCTTCCCCTTCATGTGCTAAAGAGATTCTTCTCTTTATTTCTTGGCTTCTGTGTTTACTTTCATCAGTCAACATCTGGCCAAATATAAATGACTACATGGGTAGGAACAGAGGAGTTCAATGTGGGAACAGTAGCATGGGGACACTGAGCCCAGGAAGAGTGAAGTCAATGCCACTGCAATAGTTCAGGGAGCTTTTGGACCTATACCTTGGCTTCAATTCTCAGTATACCTAGACACTGTCTCATTGACAGTGGAAGGCACTAGAGTGGACTAATCAGAGAGTCTTATTCCCAAGGGATCTCAAGGTAATCCTGATGTCTTTCCCTTAATCAAGCCAGGTAATCCAGCGAGCCCTACCACATAAAGGACTGGATTAAAGTAAAATGTTTGCTTCATACACTGGTATGAGGCAAGATAGCCTGTCCTGTGAATAACAAAGCTGGTTACAACCATCTTGATCACTGTTAGTGACAGGTTAACTAAAGAGATTCTAGAAGAGGCAAATAAGAATTGGGTCAGATTGGATTTATTTGGGAATGTACCAAACATGTGAACTTCTCAGATAAAATTAATAAATGTCATTCAGAAGGATGAAAAGGTGTAAGTAGGACTGAGGGAAAATTTTATTAACAAAGTAAAATCTATAGTGTCCATATAGTGGTATACTTTTTGTTTATTTTCAAATCCTGGAGAAAATCATGCTAAGAGTTGAATCTACTAGAGAAGCTCCTCTTTGTGTACAAATTTAAGCTGGTTTTCCTCAGACAAAAGATGAATCTTTTGTAATAAGAGCTGAGTCTTATTCTACCAACCAAGATTTGTGCAGAGATAGAAAAGACTGCAAAAAGCATCATATTAGGCAGCAATGAAAACAGACTTGTGAGTTTATATTACTCAGAGTGACTTGATATCGTATTTCTGGCAAAAAAAAAAAAAGAATAATCCCTCAATCTGAAGATGGCTCTTTAATGTTTTTAAATTCAATATCATCTAAAATACATATTTGTGGGGGTGGTCATGTGAATTCAGCTCACTTCAGCAAACATCATCAGACTCTCAATTGTGTACAAAGTATGTTTTATGGGAAAATAGTACAGATACAAAAATATCTGAATTTTAGACCACAGTTTTTCTACTTTTGTCCTGGAGCTGAGGCAAGAAAACGTTCATTTGTCAGTAGGTGTTTATGTTCACTATTTAATTGGCTAATTGTATTGTTGCACAAGGAAAGGAATTTGACACCCCCAAAATGATTATTTTTCTTACTTCATTGGTAAAGACCATATTTTTATAAGTTAATTTCAAAGCTTAAACTTATTGTTCTAAATAATGTTAAATATTTTTAAATGGAATAAAATAGAAAAATAAAGTTGGAAAGAGGATTTATTTGTAAATATTTTGTTTGTGAAAATACAACTTTGGCGGTTAGTGGAACAATGATAAACACTGACTTGTCTCCCTATTTTTGTGTCAAATAAGTGAGATAGTATTCCATTTATTGATAAGGATAAGAAAATGTGACATTTAAA